>CAUYON010132177.1:0-53308 GCA_963573935.1 Arctocebus calabarensis
GCTGAATGCCAGAGCAAGCTTCAGCCATCAATCATATCAGGGGTACTGGGTGGTATTGTTTCTATTAGACTCGATATGTTATCCTATTACGAATTATTTTTAATGATAATATTCAATCACTTACTTCACATCCCATCTCAGCCCTCCACCTCCCCCCACCACGTTGAGGAGGAAAAGAGTGCCCATTTCTTTTCTCCTTCCTAGTAGGTTACCATTATCAGAAACAGCAACTATGATGTTCCTGAGTACGTCCTTAAAAAAGAACTATTTACCCACAAGTAATTTGCTTTAAAAGGTATTAACCTTTGTTCACACCTTTTCAATTTTATCAGGATTTCACACATTTTATATTGAGTCACAGCAAACCACTAGAGCAGTGGTTCTCAACCTGTGGGTCGCGACCCCTTTGGGGGTCTCCTGCATGTCAGATATTTACATTACGATTCATAACAGCAGCAAAATTACAGTTATGAAGTAGCAATGAAAATAATTCTATGGTTGGGGGGTCACCACAACATGAGGAACTGTATCACGGCATTAGGAAGGTTGAGAACTACTGCATTAGAATCTCATATGCCTCCTCTCAAAATATTTGTAGGAAAATGTGTAAGTTAAATTAAGTGGGAGAAAATACATGTGTGCTATACATTAATTCTCTATAATCCTGTATGCAATACCTCTACTAAGATTAAAAGAACTAAATTACAATGGAAAAAAAATTCCATGTCTCCATCAAATTACAATTCAAGTTTACAAAATTAAAAAAGATATTAAACAAAGGATGGAACACATATTTCACACTGATGGTGACAAGCAGTGTATGGTAGTTGCCAATCAATCCTTTAAGCTTTTACTGAGTGTCCTCTTTGTGTCTATGGGACAAAAATGATCTATGGGAAAACCGTACTGCTGCCACACAAGCAGAAAGAGAACGGAAGGAATTAAGCATATACTAAAGTTCCCTTCGCTTTTTTTTTTGAGATAAGAGCCTCAAGCTGTCACCCTGGATAGAGTGCTGTGGCATCACAGCTCACAGCAACCTCCAATTCCTGGGCTCAAGCGAGTCTCCTGCCTCCGCCTCCCAAGTAGCTGGGACTACAGGCGCCCACCACGACGCCCGGCCATTTTTTGGTTGCAGCTGTCATTGTTGTTTGGTGGGCCCGGGCTGGATTCGAACCCGCCACTCAGGTGTACGTGGCTGGCGCCTTAGCCCGTTGAGCCACAGGCGCCGAGCCTCCCTTGGCTTTAAATATACTATAAATTTTATTTAACTTCTCATAACAACCTTATAGAGGAGATCTGATTCCCATTTTATAAATGAGAAATTGAGGCTCAAAGCAATTATTTGTATAAAATCAGTTTTTACATGGAGAACTGTAATTCATACCTAATTCTAAAGCCAAGTACTTAATTTCTATCTTATTATTCTACACATATGCAAGCTAAGATTATCACAGAACTATATAACTCAAATTCCTTCCCCTTATGTAAATTCTAAAGTGCATATCTGTCTTACATACTTTGTCTACTACTCCTATATTCAATGTCTTCTTCCTAATAATCCCACCAAACAATCCCTCTATGGGAACACTTGAAACCACAACTCTGAAAAATACCTTAGACAGCCAGGGTTCCACTTTAGGAGACTCATTAGAACATTTCCTGCTCTGGTCCCTCAACCCATTGAACTGAAGCACATTCTTTCAAAAACTCAATACTCACAACAGTGCCCAAATAGGGCAAACAAAAGACATGCCCACCCTCTCTAATCAGGATATCTACCCACAGCAAATTTGGAAATTTGGGGCTTGACATAAAACAAGTATCTTTGGATATATAGAAGGATTTCTTAAAAAGGCTTATTTATACTGTCATATCTCGGGATAGAGTATGAAATAACTCCAGTAAGGTTTAGTCTTAATCTTGGATTCTATTTACAATTAAAAAATCTAACACTTACACCATCTTTGCAAGATAATTGGTAGATTTAAACAATTCACAAACTAAAACAAGAGAATGTTTTTTTAAAGGCCTAAAAATATAATACTACACTTAACGGCTTTCTAGTTTGGTCAACTGAGAATGAGGAGTAAGAAGGACTCCCTAAATCTTTCTTTCCAATCTGGATCTACCTCTGAAATCTCAGTTATCACAAAGCTATAGGAAGGAAGCACGTGGTTCTAATATACATAAGTTTCAGATAACATGATTACCACGCAAAGCCTGGTTACATGAACCATTTGACTCAAATACTATTTTCATACAACCCTAAACTTAAGCCATGCATCTCCCTGAAATCCACAGTGTGTGAGCCATCACAGTGAACCTAAACGTAAACGCAAATGTATAATTCTTTTAAAAGACAGACTTGAACACTAAGTAAAGCCCTTTTTTAAAAAAATACTTGAGGGGTTTTTATTCTTCTTTTTTGTCCTTTTTTCTTCCTAATGTAAGCATCTTTGACATATATCTTAAGGCCTTAGGAGAGTGAAAGCATTCATATCATTGCCTTTTCAACAATTCTAATAAAACACAAGACAATAAATAAATATAAAACAGTATACACACACACACATAAATACATAAAATGTGTATATCAACCACCATTGTCCAGAATGCCTACTAACATAGTCCTAAATTTATCAGGTACATGTGAAAATAATGTAATCTTCTTGAAAGCAGTTTAACCTAAGTGGGCAAGCCATCAAGATAACGGTGCTCAGTAGGGTTTATTTCAGAAGGGAAGATCACTCTCTTCCCTTCTGAAATAACAGGGTCACCTCCTCTTTTCATTTCTAAGGACATGAGTATAGAATTGTATTGACTTTACTTTTTATGAAAATGCTACATTGAGACTTGTTTAAAAGATCACAATTTAATTTTTATGTGGAAAGCTGATGTTAAAAATGCAGAAGGGAAGTATTCTGGCAGGAAAAGTAAAAGACAATAACAAAACAAAATCAAGTGAATCAATTTCTCAAGACTTCACTGAATTTTCAACTAATTTTTGAAAAGAACAAGGAAGGTGTGGGAACTGACTTTTCTTAACCTAGCTCAACTGTGGATGACACACAGCTAATGTGACAGACTAAATCAACAGCCCTGGTGCAGTTCTCCAACAGCTAAAACGCCTTCGGTCTTTATTAAGAAGATCAGGCTTTCCAGGACTTTTTCCTAAAGTAATTAATGTTTATACATATATTTCATGAAAAGGATATTCTCTAGCATTGTGTTAAAAAAAAAAATAAAGAAGAAATACCTTAAAACATATACCTGACTTTAAAAAATGGTTATTACCATGTAATTCTTGAAAGAATTATATAATTCTCTTATATAAATGAGATTATATAAAAAAAACTGATAATGAAAAATGTTCACAACACATAAAGTAAAAAAATAAACAGTTCCATGGCAAATGGCAGATTAATCTAAACATTATTTATATCTGACTCTAAAATGTATTTAATATTTATATATGTACATGAGTGTCTGACATACTGCAAATTCAATTACTTTAAAATAAAAGATCCTAAAATACCACACAATCAAGAAGTAGAGGCTCCGCGCCTGTGGCTCAACGGATTAAGGCACTAGCCATGTACATCTGAGCTAGCGGGTTCGAATCCAGCCCGGGCCCGCCAAACAACAATGATGACTGCAACCAAAAAATGGCCAGGCGTTGTGGCGGGCGCCTGTAATCCCAGCTACTTGGGAGGCAGAGGCAAGAGACTCGCTTGAGCCCAGGAATTGGAGGTTGCTGTGAGCTGTGATGTCACGGCTGTCTATCCAGGGCGACAGCTTGAGGCTCTGTCTCAAAAAAAAAAAAAAAAAAAAGAAGTAGAAAAATTACTCAGCTTCCTTACCCATATAATGCAGACTAATATAAAAAAGCCAGAACCAAGCCATCTTCTTGTGAAATGTTTTGTCGTTTAATACACATTTTCCTGAGTATATGATTAGACACTAGTGATAAGCACTGACAGTACAAGAGTGAACAAGATCACTGTTAATTTCCTACCACAGAGAACTAACAATTTACCAGGCAAGATGAACCAAGTAAGATCTAAGCATAACACTACGGGAGCATCCAGCAAGGCACCAACCAATCTGGAACATGCTTAAGTTCACACTTTGCCTGATTCAATCTCAGAGACTGGTAACTGGTCCTGTGTTTGTACTGGAGAGTAAATACAGTAGAACCTCCACAGTTGACCACCTCCTTAAGTTGCCCTAATTTTCATAGACTTGACAAGCACACGTGTATATATCAGTACGGTAGACCTAGCTGCAAATGTTGACCAGTTTGCTATAGTCCCTTGAGTGGACAATTTACAAGAGATTCAGTAGGCAGAAGACTACTCTACTAGATGCCAATAATAACTAGAGGTTTAGGCTATACCAGAACTAGAAAGACCAGTCTGTGATACTTTACTTGTTCATGTTTCCTGTCTCCTCATATTGGGGATATGAAAAGCTATGAGAATTCTACCAAAGCCAGTAACATGAAGAAACAGCTCAAAGAACATCTGTGTCCTCCGATCCTGGAAAATCAGATAATGTTCACAGTGCTAACAAAACACAGTAAAGAAAATCACAAACCAAAAAAGATTTTAAATATTAGGAATTAATAAGCTTTTACTTATGGAAAGATTTAAAGCAACAAGCTAATAAAAATAACCTATTTCCCTAAACTTTTAAAATCTACTTCTAAATAGCAGGGGCAAACAATATTATCTCAGAAAAAACTATGCATATTTTAGATAATTATTTTTGAATCAAACAAGGTCTATATATGACTTTTATTGTTAACGCTTTAAAAAGTCACATAATATATTCAATTTTTCATATGAAATAGCTGATTTTTTCATTTTAATTTTTTTTAAATGTATCTAAACAAGCTACTATCTGAAACAAGCATCTGAAAAAGTGACCCTCAAACCAAAAACTGTTTTTTTGCATTTCTGGCACATAATTAAAACTATAATCTTACTTCATATCAACTATTTTTAGCCTAAGAATAATTGTTGAATAGAGAAATCGTACCTTATTATTTCAATGTTGATAAAACACCAGATACTGTTCCTATTTTAATTAACAAATTGGACTTCACCAAAATTAAAAACTTTTGCTTATATAAAGACAACATTAAGAAAATGAAAGCCAAAGCACAGTGTGGGAGGAAACATTCACACTACCTCTAACCAGCAAAGACCCTAGGCCATTAACAGAAAGAATTCCTACAACTCCATAAGAATATACCTCTAAAAAAGTCAAAAATCTGAACAGACACTTTACAAAGGGAATATAAATAAATATCCAATAATTACATGAAAATATACTCAATGTGTTCAGGCATCAAGCAAATGCATCTTTTTTTAAAATCCAACGTACACTAATCATTCCACCCAGCAACCCCACACCTATGGATCCGGCCAAGAGAAAAGAAACAACAAATCCACACCAAGACACCCATACCAACATTCCCAGCAGCTCTCGTCTTGACAGTCACATACGGGAAACAAGCCCAAGAGACACCAATTGTGCTTGCTATATCCATATGATGAAATATCATAGAACAAAAAGGAAGGAAATAGTGATACACATAATATAAACTGATAAACTGGCTTATTGGAACCAGAAAAAGAGGAAGACTCAAATAACTAGAATCACACATAAGAGGGGGTATATTACTACCAAGGTTATAGAAATAAAAAATATCGTAAAGGAGTATGAATGGGAAAACCAGATAGCCACATGCAAAGGAGTGAGTTGGATCCTTTACCACACATCATATACAAATGTTAATTCCAAATGTATCAAAAACCTTAAAACTCTAAGGGGAAACATAGGGTTAAATCTTCATGACAGGGTTCAGAGACGGATTCTTAGATGTGACACCAAAGCACAAGCAATAAAAGCAAAACTGATATCCATTTGATATCCATTAATCAAATCACCAAAGTTTACAACTTCTGTAATTGGCAGGACACTACCAAGAAAGTGAAAAACAACATACAAAATAGAAGAAAAAAGTACAATTTATCTAGTACTCAACTTCTACCTAGACTATATAAAAAACTTTAAAACTCAGTGACAAAAAGACAACCCAATTTAAAAATGAACAAAGATATGAAATAGACATTTTTCCAAAGAATATATGCAGATGGGCCAAGAAGCACCTGAAAAATACTCAACATCATTACTCATCAGGAAAATGCAACTACAAACACAATGTGATTCTGCAGAGAAGGCACAAAGTCAGTCTTCTCAGTCACAGTTGGAAAGAATATATAGATGGATGGCAAACAAATCAATAAATGTATGATTAAATAAACATATAATTTCAGGTAGGTAACAGTGCTAAGATGTAAAATGAAACACAGTAAAGTTAGAGTAACTTGACAAGCAGGGCAGAGCAAGAAATTATGACAGCTTTACCAGGGTACAACTCTGAGGAATTAACATTATAAGTGAAAATCTGGGGAAAGAGTGCCCTAGGCAAAAGAAAATAAGTTTTTGATGAAGGAACAGGCTTGGTGCATTCCAGAGACAAAAAGGCCAGTATAGCTGGAAAGCAGAAAGGGGAAAAAACAAGGCAGAAGTCCATGATGTAGACAGGAGCCAGGCCAACTAGGGCCCTGATGAAGAGTTTGTTTGTAATTTAAGTGTAATCTGAATTCTGAAAAATACTTTTAAACATCTGAGTAGTGCAATCTAACCAGAGCCAGGGTCATGGGCATATAGACTAAGCAGTTGCACAGAACCCCATGATAGTTTAAAATGCTCTGCTGTCACCATCTTAAATTCTTAATGATTTTATCTTTTAACTTGTATTTTGTAAACAAGGTCCACTGGGACAATGGAGCATACTGGTGAAAAGGGAAGATACAATTGGGGGTGGGCAGGACATGCACACACAATAAACTCCAAAGTGTTTAGAGGCAGCCGTAGAAAGGTATTATAAGAAAACTTCTCTCAGAAATAGTATTAAGGTGTCCTTACAAGGCTTAAGGAGATGGCTCAAAGAATGCTAATGAAGGAGCTAAGGAAATTTTACCCCAAAATATGAGTCCCTGGTATAAAGAATATCTTGAATTAAAAGGCCATTCAAGGGCAAGAAACACTGGAGGAAGCCTTCCCTCTGTCTGCACAAACTGGACTGACCTGATCAGAGGACAAAGGGGACAACTGACTCCCCTTTCCCATTCCTGTACTCTCAAAATATTTCAGGAATAAGGGTCAAGAAAGAATGTAGGTGAATGTGGTCCAAATCATTTGGGTCATAAATACCTGTCTTCTACGTTAAGCTTGAAGTCAATTTATTTCTCCCCCATCCATTAATCCACCCTAGCAACCTCCCTAGCAACCATTTATCACCCTATGCTCCTAAATTTCCCCTCCTCTCTCTGAAGGGCCTCTATAAAGATATCTGAACTCCCTTGGAAAACTGGGTTATCACTCTGATTTCTCCCCTGTGCATATATGGTAAATATATCCTTTTCCTTATTAATCTGCCTTAATTCTGAATTGATCTTTCAGCGAAAAGGATGCGTCTCCCCTCACCCCTACACTAACATCAATCAATTTTTGAAGGGATCCAAAATCAAAATCAAGCTCATCTGCACTTCCACCTCTTCCTCACCATCCTGCTGCCAGGCTCACCCTAATACAACTGTGGGTTGTGGATACCCCTCTAGTAACGGCACCTACCTACAGTGGGAACCCCAAGGGCTAAGTCCATTGTAAGAAACTTATCTGAGACCAAAGATGAGTGATAAGGGGTCAACATCTGACTCAAGGTGAGGGATCAGATTCTTTCTGTCTCAGGTTTGAAAACTGGAGTGAACGTGAAACCAAGACACATCAACTCTAAGGGAGGGTTATAGGGAGAAGGTTCACCCAACTCTGCTGCTAAAGCCCCGGAGTTGGCTTGGTTCTCCACTTTTCAATTCATGGTTCTCCTGAATGGGGAATTCCTGCCTCCAATTTTACATGCAGTGTTCTACTAGAACTTTGAAATTTATCTGACCATCCCACGGGTTCTCTAGTCTATAAACAATCACATTCATTAGCTAACTCCACTGCCTGGTTTCAGACCCCCTAACTGACCCTACTTGCCACCCAAAACCCAGGAATTCTATCTGCTTCTAGTGCTTATAATTAAACTCATTCAATACAAAGTAGATTACTCTTTAATACAGGCTTCATGGCTTCCATATAGTAAAGTTACTCGCTACAGAATTTTTTCTAATGTCAAAAGATTCCGTGAGAGCAGGAATTATTTAATTCTACATGTTCAGTTACAAACACTAAGAGGACAAATTCCCATATAAATAGAGTTTGCCATGCATTTAATTCTATGACAATAGTATCAAAGGCATACCGAATACTGTCATCTTTTCCCCATTCCCATTCACCTACCCTCTCACACTCTGGATAAGCTGCTGCTTCTTTGGAGTCTAATGTAAAACAAGGCTGTGGAATTTCAACATCACTTTTTTTTTTTTCTTAGTCACGGAAAAAAAAGGCTAGCACAAACAGCTCATCAGAGTCTGAATGTGCTCAAAGCACTTTACATAGTAATCTTTACTCTGTTCCAAACAGATTTAACAGAAGCCTAGGTCTTACAGATCTGTCCAAGGTAATACTGATTTAGAGTCAGAAAAGAATGGAATCTTAGGGCCCTAGTTAGTCTTCAGTTCAAATTAAATGTTTAATTGTGCCTCACACTGCAGACAATAAAATTCCCATTTTTATTATAAGAAACAATTTTGTTGTCAAGCTACATAATATTCTTCAAATTTTATTATGTAGCACCTGAAGATAACAAAGAAAATGTTCAGTCTAAGTAAACTACCGTTTAAGAACAAGGACTTTATACACCTAATACAAAGATCTTTTATTTTAAAATTTCTCACATAATTTAACCCAAATCTCAAAATACTTCAAAACTATAATTTAAGCACTAACAAGAGTCCACTACATTATTTTCTTTTTATATAATTATTTTAAGTATTATTCTTCTCTATTTACCAATATAAATTGTTACTTATCCTAAGTGACAGAAATTTTAAACATACCCAAAGCACAGTTTTAATTACCTTGAAAAATATCCAACTACTCTTTTCAGAGGATGTTGAATCTAAATAAATTGATAAGCTGATGTAAGATGTTTTTATAACATATTAATTTTCTGTTGCTACTATAATACATTATCACAAATCCAATGATATCAAATACCACTACACCAAAAATTTATTATCTTATAGCTTTAGAGAGCCTAATTTCTAAACTCAAGGTGTCAGCAGGGCTACATTCCACTGGTGACTTTTGGGAAAACTTACTTCCTTGCTTTCTGCACCTTCTAGGTGCCTGCGTTCCTTGGCTCTAGGCGTCCTTTCTCTCTTTTCAAAGCCAGCAATGGTGGGTTGAATCCCTCTCCCATTGCATCAATCTGACTTTCCTCTCTGTGTCCCTCTTCTACTTTTAAGAAGCTTTGTAATTACCTCGGGCCCACCCATATATTCCACGATAATATCCCCATCTCAAGGTTCACTAATAGCAACCATAATTCCACCTATAAACTTAATTCCTGTTTGTCAAGTAAAGTAACGTAGTCCCAGATTCTAAGAACTATGATGTGAATATCTTTGGACCATTACTTCGCCTACTATATATTGCATATCACTTTTTATAAACAGAAAATGTTTTAAAGGTACAACTATAACATTATATTTATCTCTATAACAAAAACTCCAGCAAGGTAAAAATAAATAAAACAGTCCCATTATTTCTATTTAATAAAGTGAATAAGGCACAGAGAATAATCTGTCCCAAGTCTCAAGTCCAAGTGCTCCCAAGAGTAGGAGGAGTTCGAGGAGGAGTCTCCAAGTCCCGCCTCCTATTTCATAGTGACCACAGTTGTCCTCAGCTACTCTGACAAGCAAAATCTTTCCTACTGATGACAACTTTATGTTTTAACAGCCAGTAATTTAACAAGTCAATCAACTGCGTTATTTGCCACCTAAAATTATAAGAACTCTATCCTGTAATTCTGGCTGCTTTAACTTTTTTCTGAACCAGGATCTTCTCTGGGTTAATATCTTATATTTGCTTGAATTAATTTGAGTTTTATCTAGTTAATGATCACAAGCTAAGGCATGTCCTTTACTTTTTCTAGATTGAATATAATTTTATAACAAGGAATTCCTAAAGTGTAAATAAAGGGGGAAAAAACTAGCAGAAATCCTATTACATATTAAATAATTAAGTGAAGTTCTAAATTGGGATTGGAAAAACGAGAATGACAGCTAATAGCTTTTATTAGTCCATTTAGATAACCAACCTTAATTATGGTATTAAATGGTACTATCTTTATATAGCCAGCCTAATCTCCCTAATAAGCCAATTTGAGTGAAGACTTTTTAGAAAAATATCATCAGATTTCTATTTTTTCTTGCATTTGCAGTAAATATAAAAACTATCTAAAACAATATAATGTAATACAAAAGAAAACTTGTATTAATCATGTTATGTTCATAAAAAGAGCTGTTGCCAATACTAAACATACACTGTCCAGATATTATGTAATACACAGATAGTGCACAAAAATACTTCACTGTAGTACCTCAGTTAATCCTCTTACCAATTAAATGACACACAGTCATCACCCCCACTTTAACACTGAAAGAGGTACCTCACTCACTCAAGGACCCAGATCTCTCTGGCTCCAACTATTAGTATATAATGCCACTGAGCCCAGAAAATGAAGTTATTCTCTTTTCAAGTCCCAATTATTAGATTTTTAAGTAGCAGTTTGAATTCTGAGTTCTCCAGTAAGCTACTCAGTAAGAATTCCCTTCGTCTCTGCATATAAGATAAATGAAACCAAGAATTGTGTGAAAATATACAGAAAGAGAAAGACATAAAGTGGCTGCTTTGATTCTTTAATGTAATGTCACTTGCTCTATTCAGCCTTTCTTACTCCCCAAAAAGCCAAAGAACTACTCTTTATCAAGGAAATTACAGTTTTGTCTTCTTTCAGTAGTCTTGTAGAATGTAACTCCACTGTCTTCAAGCTTTCGACATTGCAAATGAAAAGACCTTCACCTATTTTTCTCCCTCTGTACGTAATTTGTTCTTTCTGCCCAGAAAACTTCAAGAATGTAACTTTCCTCATCAATCGAACAAGAAACTCCTTGAGTCTTTTCAATCTCAAGATGGGTTTTTCTTGCTTATCATGTGTTTAATTATTACTGAAATCTTTCATCTTTCTTTCTTCTCTCTCTCTGCCCACTTGGAACCCTAACCCTTTTAAAACAATGTTGACTTTCCTGGAGTTATTTACCTTTTTCTTCATGACTTGCATGTGTTAACATTTTTCTCTGGATTTGGAGTTATTTCTCACATGTGATCTTGCAGGCTACTAATATGGTCTTCCTTTAATTTGTCTACTGAATTTTTGTTATTGTTTTTTGTTGAGACAGAGTCCCAGCCTATGCCCTGAGCGGGGTGCAATGGCGTCATAACTCACTGCAACCTCAGACTCGGGCTGTGGGAATCCTGTGGTCTCAGGCTTCCGAAGCCACTGGGATTATAGGCACTTGCCCTTGTGCCCAGCTGGGTTTTTTAATTTTCTTCATGAGTCAGGGTCTCACCCTCACTCAGACAGTCTCAAACTCCTGAGCTCAAGCAATCCTACTGCCTCAGCCTCCCACCTTGCTGGGGATTACAGGCATGAGCCACCAGGCTCTCTATTGAATTTTTTACTCTGAAAAAAATGAGGACTGCTTTGGCCCCAGAAGACTCTTCTATGCAACACACTTCAGTTTCCCTGAGGGATATTTTTATTTATTTATTTTGTACTCAGGTACTTATCTGACCCCTTTAGCAATCCTGGATATGTATTCTAAGTGTCCCTGTAGTCATCCCCTGGCTGAAATAGGTTATTCTTCTTCTCTTGGCTTACTGGGCTTCAAGTCTAGAGACCGGGGTTTTCTCGTTAGTGAGAATCCCACATATGTTAGAAATATCTTTAGAAAATTAATCTCTGTGGAGCCAGCAAGCTGTCCCTCTCTACTGAGATTCCTAGAAGAGGCCTCCAAAGCACACACACTCTGTCCTCTACATCCTTGAGAATCCCAAGGTAAAAGGAGAGATGGGAACATGGTACACATGTGAATAGTGCAAAGGCGGTGGGAATTCCATAAAGATTCAAGAGATTTCTCGATTAAAGTCCCCTCCTCAACTTCCACTTCTATTCGTTTGCAAGTAACAAAACAAATGTCCATCTAACACTAAACTGACAGGAGAGTAGACAACCAACCTTAGAAAACAAATGAAAAGCTATAGGGCTTTTTGTAAGTAGCAGGAAGCACAAATGTCTTTTAGTAAGAACATAATGGCCACAGTCAACACTGTAGCAAAAATCTGCTGCTATGAGTGATTCCTCAGTATCTGTAAGACTTTGTACTCAAAACTGTACATTACAGCAAGGAGTATGTGACTGACCAAACCAAGGCAATCCCTGACTGCCAAAAAATGGGAAGAAAAAAATTTTAACTCCACCAGCTTCTGTATTCCTCCCCATAATAACTGCCCATAGATTCTAAATCTCCAACATCAGAAAACGAATAAGATACAGTCAAAATGAAAATAGGAAAACATGACCAATGTCTATTATAACTCCCAGATCCTATACCAGCTGACTCTATGAACGGTATGCTTATAATTTAAAATGGAATTTCCAGGCACTAAGGATTAGATCATCTCAAAAAAACATCATATAGCATATATTCAGAAAAGAAGTTATCACTTATTTTAATTTGGGGGGACTAATTCTGGGAGTAGAGAAAACATGGACAAATGATTAAGTTCTAAAGACAGAAAATATGTTGATTTCTGAAGTAAATTTAATTTATTCTATAAAATATAAAAATTATATAATGAACATTAGCCTAGTGAATCCAGGACCTCTGTTTTAAGTAGGTGGTTTAATTAGCATCTATGAAAGAAATAAGAAATAAGACTTTCAAATTGACATTTTTAGGACATGTCTTCAATAAAGGACAAACAGAGGAAACTAAGAAGTCCACACCATATGGTAGCATATTCAAGTTGAGGTCTTAGCAGCAATAATAAATAATAGCAATTATGAATGCCAATTAATATCTATTGAATGAGCAACACAGGAGGTACTCTTCTAAGTACTTTATATATTTTTGCTAATCCCCTCAATAACCCTACGAAGTATGGAGACTCTCCCCATTTCACATATAATGAAACACAAAGGCCAAGTAAGTGGCCTGGCCTCACACACAGCTGGAAACTGGTGCGGTCAGGACGTAAGCCCAGAGCATGAGTTCTACAGCAATCTGTCCAGCTGTCTCCCTTAAGCTGCAGCAATGTAGTTTAGCTCTAGCTTTATAAATATCAAATATATTTGCTATTCTACGCCACATACAGAGGTATGATTAATGTTAAAAAATAATCAGGCCAGCATTTTAGCATCTGGCAAACACCTTTTAAAAATCAATTCTAAACACTAATCTCTCAAAAAACAACATATTTGAGCAAAAGGGAAAAAAGATAAATCTTCTAAGTCTTTTGTCCAGTTGTCCCAAAGTGAAAATCTGCTTCACAAAAACATCTCAGAATTCCTTAACTATACTCATATTCAGAAAGGATGATATACATGTATAAGCTTGCAGAGGTTTCAATAAGCCCGAGAAAAACCCTCCTAAGAGGTTCCTGAAAACTAATTAAATACACATAAGGGTCTACAAGCAATCTGGATTCCCATAATAACTATGCTATATACTCTAATAGCAACTATATCTTCATTTATATTTTAATTATATTTCAAAAGTGACCTTCCCCTTCTCTCAACTTTAAAGCACAAGAACTTAAACAGAAGGCAATACCAGGTATATGCCAAAGCCTACAGAGAATTATGGAGTCCAGGGCTGCAGGAATCCCTTCTTTAAAAATTCAAGTAATGCATCTAGGGCCTAGATCCAGGGGTGTCCAACCTGTGGCCCACAGGCTGCATGCAGATTATTTGAGGCCTGTTTTACTTATCTGTGGTGCCACATATCACAAGTAGTATACATGGAAATTTTTTTTCCCCCATCAGCTTTCATGAGTGTTTGTGTATTTACTGCATAAAGACAAAAAACAGCTCTTACTCTTCCAGTGTATGGCAGAAAAGAAAAAAGGCTGGGCATCTTCTAGGCCTTTATTTCAACAGAATCTAGACCTAGATAAAAGAAGCATTTTCATTACATCCTTTTGAAAGAGGGAGGACAAGGACAAAAATATTAATCTTAGTATTGATAGCATGAAAAATTTAGAGAAGCTTCAAAAAGATATTTTAAGAAGATGAGAAGAGTATAAAATGCTATGACTGATGACTGAGAAACATCCAGTGGATATGACAACAAAGTGAAGGAAGAGAGGTGAGAGCAGGGAAGCTGAAAGTCTAGATGATAAGGCAAGAGTATGTATCAAGTTCAATAACATTTACTGCATACAAATGCAGGTAATGTAAGAAGTTTTAAGGTCAGGAGAAGATCTTACGAATTCAAGCTCTTTAAGATAGTTTTATTTAATGACTTAGTCCAGGATGTGTCTGTGCCAGTGAGAGACTTAGGAGGAAATTAGAGAATCCACTGAAAGTGGAAGATGTCAAGGACCTAAAAGTACAGGCTATCCAGGGTCACAACGACAATGCTGAGTAATAAATGGTAATGACAGAAAATGTAGTTTAAAAATAAAGGTTTTATGTCAGGCAGTGCAATAATTTGATGAAAACTGACAAATATATTGGAGGCTATGAGAAGGGAATAAAAAGGGAGCCATAAAATGGGAATAATCTTAATCATTATTAAGAGAAAAATTTTGTGGCACCACTAGTATATCTTTAAAAATGACATATATATTTGAGTTTTATCATTAAAAACTGATTATACTAAAATGGATATCATTTAGAAATTATGTAAATCAACTTGCCTTGGGATAAACTAATAGCCACCATCTTGAGCATTAAGAAATGGATGATACTCAGGAGAAACAATGTTTATCTAGAAAAGCTTACTTGTTTTAGATTTCAAAATAAAAACTTTTGAAAGCCTAAAGCAATCGAAATATACATATTTATATATATTTATATGGAGACATTACATATATACATATAAGGGAATGAAAGGCTAACTAAAAACCATTTCATATCATCTAGATACTTAAAATGGTTGAAAAGTTCACTTGACATGTTGAAAATCTTAAACACTGAACTACTGCATTCAAAATACTCAAAACTCTCAGTACTGATAAACTGGCTGGTGTTCAATTTTACCAACATAAAGCCTTTGCCTTAGTACAGCAGTCACCCTGATATAAGGAGGATTACACTTCAGAACCTGCAGTGGATAAAACTGCAAACAGTACCGAACTCCATATGTACAATGCTTCAATTTCTTTTACCCTCCTCACAATTTCATGGATAGAAGAGTCTTTTTTTTTTTTTTTTTTTGCAGTTTTTGGCCGGGGCTGGGTTTGAACCTGCCACCTCCGGTATGTGGGGCCGGCGCCCTACTCCTTTGAGCCACAGGTGCTACCCCCTAGAAGAATCATTTTTATTGTAGATTTTGGCAATCTCAGCATTTGAATTTTTTTTTATTTTCTCCGTAAGTGGAGAACTTTCCCCTTTTCACTTAAAGGAAGCACTTTACAGTTTCTCTTTGGCACATCTGACTCGCTAGTATCATTATGCTTGCACTTTGGAGCCATTATGAAGCAAAACACAGATGACTTAAACACGAGCACTGCAATACCATGACAGTGGATCTGATGGCCAAGATGGCATTACCTAACCAATGACAGCATAGATGCACCAGTCAAAGGGACAATTCATGTCCCAGGTGCATAGTCCCAGGATGGTATGAGATTTCATCACACAACAGTGCTCGGTTTAAAACTTATGAGTCGTTTATTTCTGGAATTTTCTACTTAATATTTTTGGCCCGTGGTCGAGTGCAGGTAACTAAAACCAAGGAATACAAAACCTTAGAAAGTGAAGTATCCAAATATCTCATCCAATTTAGTAGACTGTGTACTTAGGAATGGCTTTCACTGATGCTAGGATGAAAAATTCGTAGTCTTTTAAATAGACTATAAATTAAATTTGACAACAGTAATCCATCAAAATTTAGTCCCACGCCAGTTGGCACTAGACTTGCATTTGGAAAGTTAGTGTTGTGAATCTTGTTCTTAACCAACTTTAGATTACCATCTCTCTACTTCTCTTTTGATAGAAAAGAATTGTGTCTAGACGAAGCAATAAACCCTAACCTAGTCTAAGGGAACGCTATTTATACCATAATAAAAAATAAGAGTAAACCTTTATGTATACCTGTCAGGTTGACATTACAATCTAAATATCATCAAATAATACTTACCAATACACACATCGATTTTCCCTTTAATAGCAGCTTCATGCAGAGGAGTATAGTTCCAGTTGTCCCTGGCATTTGGATCAGCTCCTTGGCACAGTAGCAGACTCACTACTTCAGCATGACCAAAGGAACAGGCATTATGAAGGGGGATGAGCCCACCATCATCACGAGCATGGACATTAGCACCCATCTGCAGTAAGTGTTCTACAACATCTTTCCGTCCAAATCCTAAAAACAAAAGGTAAAATGTCTTAGACATTAAGTCAGTTTTGTAAAAAGAATCATTAGAATACATTCAATGAAAGCAACAAATAACTAAAGTATTTTCCTCTAGAGTGAACAGGGTAAAACAAAACAAAAGAAACATTAGTTCCATTCAAACTGACTCATTTCACAGAACTTAGAATTACGAAAGTTCTACCTTTAGTCCTTGGGCAGTTATTCAAAAATCATTTCCCAAACACTTACTATGCAGTAGACAACTATTCTAGAAACACAAAGTAAACAAGACAAGATTGCTATCCAATCTTGTTTCCCCTCATGCTTCACAAAACAAAATTATATGTATAAAACCCATCTCTGTATTTTAAGTTATGATTATTTAAATACCGCTCAGAACCAGTATAAGACAAATCGTATCACTCCACATAGGGAAACTGGAAAGGAATGTAGAGATATCAGAAATACAAGGTGACTATTTGGTTACAGGAGATTTTGAACAAGAAGAACTAAAGATAATGCCAAAAATACCTATTCTCAGGACAACCACCCAACTGTGTGAATGAGTGGTTAAGTGAAACAATTCAAGCTCAGATTTACTGAATGTGAGGAAACAATGTGGCAAACAAGTGGGGACAAAGGCATTTGAGAATACAGATCCCAACTTTGGAAAGAAGTATCACAGCCTTCAGATGGAAAGAGAGGCAGGAAAAGCAGGAAAGGATCTGAAGCAGCGCTGAGGACTAGAAAAGCACGCAGGTAAGAAACATCAAGAAGTACATCATCCAAGCCAAGGGGCAGCAGCATTACACACAGCTCAGCGTGACGAGGGTTCAGTGAGACCAACGGAGAAGGACAAAACAGCCACTGATCGTCTTAAAGTAATTTTCACACAGTAATAAAAACAAGCTATGGATTTAAAAAGAAATTACAAATATTGACATTCTTATCTCTACAAGCTAGGACCTTTATTAATGATTCTTTCCCAAAGTTTTATTATATCTTATTGGCTAGGTGTCACCACCTCCATGCTATTATTACTGTGTACTATTGTTAAAAAAAAAGGGGGGGGGATGGCATCTTAAACAAAACTAAAAAAAAAAGGCATCTTCAATAAAACTAAAGAGCAGTAAAAAAGTCACATCGTCCTCCATGCCATATATACATTAAACAAATAAGAACCATGTGGAAAAAGGCAAGGGAAAAAAAGAGATTTAAAGGTATGTTTTCTATGCCATCTGTAGAAACTCATTCAGGTGTGTTTCCACAGATATGTATCACAAAGTCAAAATTAGGCTGCCATGAAAAAATCTTTCAAATTAAGCTCAAAATTTGGGGTGAAAAAAGGTATTTTGTAGCTGGGCACACTGCTGCCTTAAATATCTAAGATCTGTTAAGTGAACAATTAGGAGAAAATGAATTTGGGGTGGATAACCAACAGTATCTACCACAGCTTTACAAGTCATGGGGAAGAAGTTTAGATTTCATTGTAGGCATGTGGGAGGGCATTTATGCAGGTGAATTACTTGATTTCGTTTAAGTCTTATTAGCATTATCAGTCAGTGATGTAAAAAACAGACTGAAAAAAAAGGGTCAAGAACAAAATCAGAGAGATCAATGGAAAAAAAATATTCCCATAGTCTGAGCAAGAATTGATGGTGACTTGGAACAGGAAACTGGAAGTATAGATTGGTCAATGGACAGATAGATTGGTAGGTTTCTAAAGCAAGGATGACTGACTCCAGGAATTCTAGCTTGAGGGTCTCATTTTATGGAGGTGCCATTGGCGGAAGGGTCAGGGTAAGCAGGCAGCAATACAAAGTTCCTCAATTAATTGCTCTTCTTCAACTGTTGAAGTAATATAATTTATTTTAGCACATTCTTTCCCCTAAACAGTTCATGAAAAACAATGTCATTATTTAATAAATTCAAAGAAATTTAAAAATATACTTACTATGTGGAAAGCATTGTGCTGGCACGGTAAGGAAAACTTAAATTCATACATAACACATAGCATTAATGCCAATACATTTAATTTTCTTTGTTCTAATTAATGTTAAAGAATTAATTAAGGCCATTCAAAAACATGGTACCTATTCCTTAGGTCTGAATTTAGAGACAGAAACTTGTTTCACTTATACATACAGCATTTTAAACTTGCCTAAAATTAAAGCCTCAAAGGAACAACCTTGGTCAATGTTAAATCTTATAACTGACAACTATGACTTCCAAATTTAATAAAAGAGAAAAGCTTAAGGTATGTGGAGTACTTTAAATTGATGGTTTTATTTATGGGAGCAAAAGCACATCTTAAAGACATTTTTCCCCCTAATTGGACCGTCAGCAAAGCTCCAACCATCACATATCATTTGAACGGTTAATCCATTGACGTACACTTATATACCCAACAAGAAAATTTATTTTATATCTCCTATATTTAAAAAAAAAAAAAAATTTTGTTAAGTGCAAAAAAGATCAAATTAGACACAAAAGATACTCATAGTAATAGGAAAATAAGCTTGGGCTTGTCTCGAAAAACAACTTATGGCCTCTCACAAATATATCTGTTTTCCCATGTTAAGTTTAGACTAAAGCTGCCTCCTTATATATTTCAAGTTTAGCATCCATACATAATGGACTCTAGCCTAACTGAATGTGTAAAATTATTAACTTTCCCTTGTACTGATCACAGAGTTTCTGCCTATCACAGGAAGGGTTTAAACTGTTCAAAAAAGGTCAACAGTGAGCTGTAACCAATCCAACTGTGTTACTTTCCTTTTTCTTTCAACCCAGCATCACTCTGAAGCTACTCTGGTTCTAGAGTCTGCTCAATTCTTGAATTGTTCTTTGCTTAATTAAATTCTGTTCAATTTAATTTTTCTGAAGTTTTTCTTACAACATCTGACATAAAAGAAATTATAGAAGTTGAGTTGGGAAAGATACAAAGGCACTTGGTAACAAATGTAACTTGTTCATTATTATGTTTTGAAACATTAGGAAAACCCAGAATCTACAAGTGGCCTCGATACTTTATGTATCCTACTCTCTTAAGCATAATGCTTTCACTTTCATCCAAAGTAAAAAACAGAACAAAAACTCATAACAATGGCACAAAAATTACTTTCAACAAAACAAAATTCAACTATGACACAGTAATGCAATAGCTATGGGTTTTTTAAATAACTTTTCTTTCCTGGACAACAAACTCATCATTCACTAATTTAACTCTAGTGATTCCAGTATCTGTGAGCATCACGGAAGATCTACTATGCACAGCAATTCCCAACTTTGTGCTGAATTAAAACTCCGAATGGAACCTATATCTTGGCGGATGTGCAGCTCAAAAGTACAAAGGTGTATGTATCACACAACAGCCCTATTTGAATGTGATTTTCTAATTCTACTCACTTTCCTGTTAGGTCTACTTTTAAAAGATCTTTAAATTTTTCAGTTTATTTACTGCATTTTATGGAGGAAATTTCTATGTTGCAGTGACATTCCCTAACCTGGGAATTAGGGAAACACTGTGACATCAAATAGAAGCAGCAAATAAAAGAAGAGAGATGGAGGAGGAACAAGAGGAAATACTGTACAGATAATATCAGGATTTCTCATTATTAAAGGAAGATGTAAATTTTCAGATGAACAAGAATTCATGGAGGCCACAAGTGGTGGCTCATGCCTGTAATCCTAGCACTCTGGGAGGCCACGGCGGGTAGATCTCTCAAGCTCACGAGTTCGAGACCAGCCTGAGCACAAGAGAGACCCCATCCTTATTAAAAATAGAAAAACTAGACGGGCATCATGGAGGACTACTTGGGAGGCTGAGACAAAAAGATCGCTTGAGCCCAGGAGTTTGAGGTTACTGTGAGCTATGATTCCACAACACTCTACCCAGGGTGACAGAGTGAGCCTCTGTCTCAATAAATGAAAAATTTAAAAATTTAAAAGAATTCATGGCATGCCACACAAAATGGACAGACACAGTATAATGAAGTCTAACAATATCAAAGGCCATGAAATTTCTAAATCCTTCAGAAAGAAAACAGATGAGCTAAACCCACACACAGAGAAAACAAGAATCAGCTGATAGATGGTCAACCCTCCCAATTTTCAGAAAAAGAATACTCATGCTTAATTTCATATCTGGCTAACTTTATTTTCACATAAGAATAAAATTAAAATAATCTCAGATATGTAAAATCTCAAAACCAAAAAGATCCCAGCTGAAAATACTCTTGCAAGAAAACTTCAGCATGGCCAAAATGAATTCAGTAGTGTGTATATATCATGAATTAACTCAGTAAAAATGTACTGCTGTCTCAAGGAACACTGACAAACATTCTAATAAATAATTAAAAGTGTTCCAAGGAGAACAAGGTATAGAGTATATAAAGATTAAGAAGTGAGAAATGCATTATATATTCAAGTAACCAAAAGAAGTTTGGAGAAAGGGTGCCGCCTGTTGTTTAAAGGAATAGGGCACTGGCTCCATATGCCGGGAGGTGGCAGGTTCAAACCAGCCCCGCCAAAAACTGCAAAAAAAAAAAAAGAAGACGAAGAAGAAGTTTGGAGAGAAAGACAGCAAGAGTTTGAAAGTGGAAACAACATAGAATCAACTAACTTTTTGCCAGAAGAATCATGAAGAGAAGCCTGATCACCCTCTGAAACCAATACAGTCTATCAGAACTAAAAGTCCTTCACATATCAGTTTGAAGACTATGACCATTCCCCACAAAAGTGGCATAATTTAAATTCTTGTTATATGAACTTAGATATTGGCAAAATGCAAATAAATATCTATGTATATGTCAATCTTAGGAACCAGAGGGAAAAGAAGGCCAAAGGACTCTTGAAATTCTGCTGACAATTTTCCATCTACATTCCTTTATGTCAACATAGAACTAATTATAGAGGCTACTCTGAAGGCTGTATGTAGTAGGGAGACAAAGGTTAACTACAGTACAATGAATGATTCATAATAACTAGACGTCAAAGAAAAGGAAGCAAAATATTCCTTAATAAGAAAACAAAGAAAACTCTACCTTCATATTTATCTTAATAGTTGTACTTATTATTCAATAAATGGTTCAAGGAAACTAGCTACCTGCTTAGTTAGCCAAAAGCAATTTTTTAAATCATTTTCCCTCAGTATACAGAAAAATAACTTTAAATATATTAAGATGGAAAATGTTTCAATGAAACAATAAAAAAAGTATGTAGACATATGTATCATCTTGGGATGGGAAAAACAGCATGATCTTAGGATGGAAAAAGCAATAGAAGAGGGCGGCACCTGTGACTCAAAGGAGTAGGGCGCCGGCCCCAGATGCTGGAGGTGGTAGGTTCAAACCCAGCCCTGGCCAAAAAACTCCAAAAAGAAAAAAAAAAAGCAATAGAAGAAAACAAAAAGTTTAAAGGCAACAGATTTGAAAAGTTTATGGATAAAATGTATAAAGTAAACCAGGAAAATACTTGCAATGACTATAACAAAGCACACAGAAGAAAGACACCAAAAGTCAAAAGAAAAAAGTATAGGAAAAAAGATAATTCACAAAAAAGAAAATAACAATTATTTTTAAAAAGTAAAATCAGCAACTCCCAAAATAATCAAAGAGATTCAAATTAAAACATGAATACTGTTTTTACCCAAAAACTAAAATACATGTTTTAAATGATATTTAGAGATGTCCAAAAATGTTCACAAGGGCACTATTCATAATAGACAACACATAATAACTGCCCAAATGCTCAGTAGCGAAATGGATTAGTGGCATATTTGCACAATTCTACATTAACAATGATAGGAACGAATTACGTGTAAGATAGATCAATCTTACACAAAAAAGTACTGACTATATAACACCACTTACAACAAGTTCAAAAAGAGAAAACACTATGGGTTGTGGAGGAGCAGTGATTCAAAAGACTAAGACAGAAGCTTGTGGATTGCAGATGATGTTCTGATTCCTCACCAAGTATATTCACTTCGTGAAAATTCACCTCTCTATACAATTACGATCTGTGCAGACTTCTGTGTGTATATTTTTAAAAAAACTATCATAATGGTTGTCAAGGGTATGACAACACAAATCAGAAGGACCTTTTAGTAAAGCAAGTTGAGAAACATGACCACATGCACAAACTCCCTATAAAGGTGTGTCTAACACTGTTTCAAGAGGTTGAGCCAGTACACTTAAGAGTTCACTTCACAGACTCAGAGCCCACAGATCTTATAACCACAGTTTCAGGAATACTACATCTGTTTTTCCTCAGAGACGGTAACAACCTTGTAAACTTCTAGGTAACAACTGTCCACATACTTTCTAGTCTGGGCATGGTGTGGGTAGGTCACACCTTATAATTCCAACACTGTAGGAAGCCAAAGTGGCAGGATCACTTGAGCCTAGGAGTTTGAGGCCAGCCTGAGCAACACAACAAGACCCCGATCTCTACAAAAAATAAAAAACTTGCCAAGCATGGCAAGGAATATCTACAGCCCAAGCTACTCAGGAGGCTGAGGTAGTTTCAGTCAGCCAAAGTTTCAATGAGCCATGACTGCACTCACTGTACTCCAGCCTGAGCAACAGACCAAGACATGCTTCTTTAAAAAAAAAATCAAATTAAAAAACTTAAACGTTCTAAATTATAAAAAGTTGTACAAATATCACATTTTTTTTTCTTTCAGTTTTGGGGGTTTTTTGGCCAGGGCCACGTTTGGACCTGCCCCCTCTGGTATATGGGGCCTGCGCCCTACTCTTTGAGCCACAGGCACTGCCCAATATTACATATTTTTAACCTCACTAGGCTTGGGAGGCTTAAAGTGGGTTCTATGTGTCCTCAAACAATGATTCCCAACCCACCTGCACATGAAAGTCAACAAAGGAAATTTGATTTACATGGTCCACTATTAAGAATCATTGCTTTTAAAACAAGTACTATTAGTATCAACCACCCACTACTCCCCTTACCTCCTACCCCCCTCAACTTCCTTAAAAAACACAAATTCTCAGGTGTTGCTTTTGGGGTATGGCCCAGAAACCCGTGCTTTAACCAGCCCTCCAGGTGTTTCTGAAGCAAAGTTTGAGAACCATAGTTCTAGTGCTTCTGGAAGTTTGTAAACTCCTTGAAAATCACACGTAAAAATTGGAGCTGAAGTGTATCTTTCTGGGGAGAACATCCATGTCTTTGGCCAGATTCTTAAGAGTATTAACATAATTAAGAACCACCTGTCTCAGCTCAGCAGCTTTAAAAGTGTGGTCTGGAAGTCCCTGAGACCCTCTCTGGGGTCTGAAAGGTCAAAACTATTTAAAAAATGGAAAATGGCAAGATGATGCTGCCTGTTTCACAGTCAAAACACTGACAGAGCATGATTTTGTAATATCATGTGTTGGTCATTTGGAAAATACACTCTCTGTGCTCTTGATAACACAAAAGCAATGGTAAGTAAAACTTCAGAGACCTTGGCACGAACCAAAACAGCGGCACCAAACCACGCTACAATCATTTTGTTCTTCACCATCAGGCCCTCATTGTCTTGTTATTTTTTTCAAAGCCAATTTCACCTAAGAATGTCCTTCATGAAAATGAAATATTATTAATTTTATTACATTTCAACCTTTGAGTAATGAGAAATACATGTTACGCATTTCTAGCGCACACCATAGTCTGATGACTGTCTTGAGGAACAACACTTCCCTGGGTTAGAGATCATTTTGACCTATGTATCTGCAGACATTTTCTTGAGAATAACAAATAGAAACTGTCACATAAGGAAAATAATTGACAATATGTTTCCAATGATAAAAATGAGCTTTCAAGCAAAAATCAGAATTTTACTAACACTTGCTTCTGCCATCAGAAGTTTTACAGTTTCCCAATACTTCTGATAAAACTGATGGCAATATTAACAAATCTTATTATTTTTATCATAAGCAAAATGTGTCAACATTTGTGTGAAACAGACCAGTGGATTCTAACACAGCAGAAATACAAAAACTTCATTACTGAGGCTTCAGTTTCCACACTGCAACTAACCTTTAACACAGTATTTATTAAGTCTGGATGTAGTATCAAAGGAAAAAAAATCCACGTTTATCTGAAAATGCTATTAAACTATTCCTTCCTTTTTCCACTACTGTCTGTTTGAAGCAAGATTTTTTTCATGGCTTGGTGCCCACAGCTCAGTGAGTAGGGCACTAGCCACATACACCAAGGCTGGCAGGTTCGAGCTCTGCCGGCTGGGGCCTGCTAAACAACAATGACAACTGCAACAAAAAAAATAGCTGGGCGTGGTGGCGGGCGCCTGTAGTCACAGCTACTTGGAGGCTGAGGCAAGAGAATCACTGAAGTTCAGAATCACTGAACTTGGGAGATTGCTGAGAGCTGTGATGCCACAGCACTCTACCGAAGGCAACATAGAGACTCTGTCTCCAAAAAAAAAAAAAAGTTTTTTTCATATACTTTAATCCAAACAATATACCACAACTAAATTGCAGGTAGAAGCAGATGAAAATTAAGCCATCTTCTAAGTCAGACATTAAAGTGGCTTGCCAAGTGTCTAAGAATGCCTCTCTTATTAATCTTAGTTTTGGAAAACAGTTTCTTTCTTTTTTTTTAAATGTGTTACTTACACTAACATATGAGTTTTGTTTATTTTAATTTCTAATATGTTAACAGTTTTAATTTCTAATGTAAGTCTCCATAGACATATCCCACATGAAACAAAGCTCCTTCAATTATTTTTAAGAGTAGACAAATGTCCTGAGACCAAAAAGTTTGGGAACCACTGCATGTTTACTATAGGCTTCGTCAAGGACAGACAATAATGCCATTCTTATCACCTGGCTCATTTTTATTTAACTGTCACTAAACTACTATAAAACATAAGACTAATGCCAGATCCCTGAGAGACAAACCAAGGGGGGCAAATACACCCTGCAATTGTCCCAGTGACTATTAACTAAGTGAGTTGCATGACATTCTCTTGAATTCCACAAACACTACTTTCAATTTCACACTGCCAGAGGACTACCATCACTCTCAGAAATGTGAATTAACAGAAGATAGAAAAAGGAGGTCCCCAACTTGATTGCTGAGATTCATTCTATTCAATACACGCTTTTCCATATTACATGTTGGTAATATTAAGAAATGAGTTCTCAGGCTCGGCGCCTGTGGCTCAATGGGCTAAGGCGCCAGCCACGTACACCTGAGCTGGCGGGTTCGAATCCAGCCCGGGTCCGCCAAACAACGACAGCTGCAACCAAAAAATGGCCGGGCCTTGTGGCAAGCGCCTCTTGTCCCAGCTACTTGGGAGGCAGAGGCAGGAGACTCGCTTGAGCCCAGGAGCTGGAGGTTGCTGTGAGCTGTGATGTCACAGCACTCTCTCCAGGGTAACAGCTTGAGGCTCTGTCTTAAAAAAAAAAAAAAATGAGTTCTCAGACGGGTGTTGGGGCGCTCTCCTATAGTCCTAGATACTCGAGAGGCTGAGGCAAGAGAATCACTTAACCCCAAGAGTTTGAGGTTGCTGTGAGTTATGGCGGCCACAGCACTCTACTCAGGATGACAAAGTGAGACTCTGTCTCAAAAAAAAAAAAAAAAGAAAGAAAGAAATGAGTTCTCTCCAGAACAATAGGCAGACTAAAATGTCCATTATATCTACTTTCTTTAAAAATTTAATTGTGGTAAAATATACATAATGTGAAATTGACCATTGTAACAATTTTTAAAAATGGTTTTAAAAATATAGAGTTCAGTCGTTTACATATTTACAAATTGTTGAAAGCCCCATGTCCAAAAAAAGTTAACTTGACTGCTTCCTTAAGTCAAAACATACATAAAAATTTATCTTCAAGATTTTTTAACAATCTTAAGTAGACTTTTAAAGAAAGGAGTTGCTAACGTCTCTTAGAGTTTCTTCAAGGACTACTTCCAATAACATTTTTTAATGTTTAAAAAGCAAATGAACAAAAGAGCAGGTAGTCCAAAATTCTAATAATTGCCAATTTTCCAAAATCTTACCTACTAAAAAGTTTTACTTAAATGCCTAGAGAAAAGACTAAAGGGAAATATGCCAAATTCACTGTATTAGCTGCCTGGGGATAGTAAGATGAAGGACTACTTTTTACTGTACTTTCCAAATTTTGTACAAATACTTTTATTATCAGAAAACTAATTGAGGAAAGCAATAACAACTATCAAATTATAAAATGACTTAAAGTACAGATTTTATTTCTCACTGCTACCAACTTTCCATTTATAGAAAGAACATTTGGTCTGTTCCATTCATAAAACAGACTAAATGACTTTAGGACAATGGCTCCATCATTTAACAACTAAGTGGCCTTAAATTCTGATGCTCTTGAATTACTAATATGTAAGGATTATTATTTATGCATTTAAGAATAGTGCAAAAAGGCCAGTCACAGTGGCTCACACCTATAATCCCAGCACTCTGGGCGGCCAAGGCAGGTGGATTGCTTGAGCTCAGGAGTTCAAGACCGGCCTGTGCAAGACCCTGTCACTAAAAATAGCCGGGTCTTGTGACAGGTGCCTATAGTCCCAGCTAATTGGGAGGCTGAGGCAAGAGGATCACTTGAGTCCAAGAGTTTTCAGTTGCTGTGAGCTATGAAGCCAAAGCACTCTACCAAGTTGACAAAGTGAGACTCTGTCTCAAAAATAAAAAAAAAAAAAAAACAATAAAGTAACAACCAAAAATGTTAACATTAAAAGTTCACTTGCTCAAATATTTATAGAGTACCTACTCTGAGTAATTCACTGCATTAAACATTGAAGTTCTCTTATTATAACCAAATTATCTGCATGAGGTAGCAGTTTTTCTTTTCTATTGTTAAATTTTTGTGAGTATGGGGTAGAGGAGGAGGATGTGACCAAGTTTTTGAGAGTTTGTTATAAGTTTTTAAAATTTTTCCAAAAAATCTTTTTTCCAAATAAGAATATTTACCTGCAAAGAAGAAAAGCCTAACTTGGCATCTCTTCTCAAGACACCGGAAAAAAAATAGTCAAAATGTATTCATCAACTGTAATCCTATGTCATTTCTTTCTAAAGTACCAAATTTGCACAGTCAGCCTGAGCACTTGGGAAAGGAGGCCTGCTTATCTTATTAATATAACCAACAAAATTGTCAAAATGGTTTCTATAGTTGGTGAATATATATGAGGGCACTTGATCTTTTCGATGTCTCCTTACATAAATACTTTTCAAAAGCAATACAATTAGCTAGCATGGGAAAGTTTAGTTTAAAGTATAATTGATCATATAGAGACTACAACTTGAAGGATTTTTGATCATCAGTATATTCAAAACAAATTGTTTTCAATTTAGACTTGTAGTTCATGGAAATCATCTACTAACTACCAAATGGTTCCTTAAATTCCTTTTTTTTTTTAGTTAAGTTTATTTATTTTTTATTTTTTGTTGTGGTTGCAGTTGGGCAGGAGCTAGTTTTGAACTCACCACCCTTGATATATGGGGCCAGCACCCTACTCACTGAGCCTTTTTAATCTGCCATAAAAGAGTTGCAAGTCCAAACAAACATAAATCTGCAACCTACCAGCAGTTTAGTTTGTTATACCCAAAAGGCAAAAGGAAGAAATTTAAAATTATTTCCTCTTTTCCTAGCGTTAAGAAAGAAAAACGGCTTGTCTACACTGAATGGGAAATTGACACACCCATCAAAAAAAGGCCTAAAAAATAAATAAATAAATAAAAAAGCTTAAAGGCAAGCTGTTGTAATTCTATAAACAGACACCTGAACAAACTGGCAAAACAAGCTTCTACAAAAGAACCCAGGAACTCATTGTGGAAAAGGGCAACCTTGGACATCTTATCAGCTTCAAAAAAAAAAAAAAGTGGAATTTTGGGTACACAAAAACAGAGCACTCAAAATTTTCCCTAATTACTCAAATCAAAATGAGTTGGGTTTTTTTTAGAATGAGGCCCAAAGTTATCCTAAGTATCTTGGCTTTAGAAATCCCTAAGAAACCTACCCTACTTAATTCCTTTTTTTCCCCTAAGAGTACAATATTGTTTATTGAATTAAAAGTTCATTTCTAGATGTTTCTTTTTCATGTATGCTTCATTTGTTTTACTAAACCCTGTAAACAGAGGCTTCTCTTAATCCTCAGACTCTGATCCATCTTTATCTTGACTAATCCTACTCAATGCTTATTATAAACCCACATTAGTAATGTACAGCATTATGCCCCCCAAGATCAGGGCTACATCAAAACTTTCTGAGCGTCTCTGTCAGAAGAGTAGCTAGAAGCCAAAATAACTTCAAGGATACTAACATACAGGAAATATAAAGATTTAAGAAGCTTGTCTCTTCAATTTTATCTACTGCATTATTTTATGGTCAGTTATCCAAATGATGTCCTTCTTTATTAAAACTGAAGCTACTGCCCACAATGGCTCTGCACAGCCCACAACCAAACACTGGTAGCTCCATCTGACTCAGTGGCTCAGTCTGGAGCCCCAGACAACGCTCAAAGACCTCTGCGCTCTTGCCCTAGTTCTCCCAAGGCAGTTCAACCAAGTGCCAAGTCCAAAAGAAACCCAAACAGCTCACAGCACTTTTTGTGAAACTGAGGTAAAAAATTTGTGTTATTTTTTAATATGGGTTACATGACAGAACCAATGCAGCGAGCATACACAGCTTGAAATATCAACGCACAGTACACTGATGGTATGACTAGTTATGTTCTTGTGATTTTAATCTTGAAAATGAGACATGTGATTGGTCTGAGACCAATGTGGATAATGATGAGCTGAAAACCACAGTGGAAGTGAATCCATCCAAACCTACGTACGAATTAGCAGCAAGGTTGGATGTTACCATTCCAATGTGATTGGACCTTTTGAAACAAATATGCAAGTTTAAGAAACTGGATAAATAGGAGCATCAGAAGAGACAGCATCTCAAAGCTTATCTTTCTTTGCTGTCGTGACATAAAGATGAACCATTTCTACACCATATTGTGTAGAATCCATGTGATGACAAAATGGATTCTTTTTGACAATCCCAAGTGTTCAGCACAATAGAAGATGAAGTGCTGAAACACAATCCCAAACTGAATATTCATCAAAAAATCCTTATGGTGTCTGTTTGGTGGCTAAACCCTGATATTATCCACTACAGCTTCATGAAACCTGGCCCATTCATTATAGTGGATGTCTCCTGCATCTCATTGCATGATATGATTAAGTCACCACACATGGTCAAAACAGACAGGCCCTTCCTCTTGCAAGACAATGCTCTTGCAGAAACAATGCCACTCAAACTACAGATGCTGGACTTGGAAACTCTTTCATTCACCATATTCACCAGACCTTGCACCAACTGACGACCACCTCTTCCAGGTTTTGGACCACTTCATGCAAGAAAAAAATATTCAATTCTCAACAAGCTGTGGAAAATGCCATTTGCAATTTCATCACCACTGACTAATCTAGGCTTCTTCACTGCTGGCTCACACAAGCTACTTTTAAGATCGTAAAACTGTGTCAATAGTTTAGGCAAATACTTTGAATAATTGTACCAGATTTTTTCAAGATATATTACACTACACTTTTGGTTTGAAATTGTACATTTCATATTTAATGACTTAATATTGTGGTTCACTTTTTTTGCACACTAATACCATCTAGTTGGCAAAGTTTTTCTCCACTGGAGGACGGATTAAAAGTTCTGATACCATTCTTAATTGTTAAGCAAATGGATGCTTAACAATTAAGCAAATGGACGATAGATGGTTGGGGCCAATTATGTCGCAGTTATGGGAATTCATATATAAGTAAGAGGAGGAAGTAAGAATGATACACATGAGAGATAAATGAGAGATGGAGACCTTAGAAAGAGCCCATGTTTAGATAATACAAGTAATAGATGATTACAAATTTAAGTATTTTAGATGTTCATATACACACTTACATGTGTACAATATGATAGTTTACCCACATACCTTGTTTGCTCAGCTCTGAGAAGGGCTAGAAGAAAAGACAGCCCAATCGCGATAAGCACACACAGCACAGGAATCTTGGTTTTTCTTTTCTTTTTTTTTTTTTTTTTTTTGAGACAGAGCCTCAAGCTGTCACCCTGGATAGAGTGCCATAGCATCACAGCTCACAGCAACCTCCAATTCCTGGGCTCAAGCGAGTCTCTTGCCTCCGCCTCCCAAGTAGCTGGGACTATAGGCGCCTATCCACTTATACAGACATCTGATTTTTGACAATGCCAAAAAAGCAATCCAGTAAGGAAAGGAAAATCTTTTCAACCAATGGTACTGGAATAACTCAATATCCATATGGAAAAAACTAAACCTCAACCCAAGCTTACAGATAAGCTTGGTTTAGTTTAGATTCCAAGAATGAACCTAAGATTGATCACAGATCTAAATATAAAAGCTAAAACCATAAAGCTTTGAATAGGAAACCCAAGAGAATATCTTTGTGACTTGGGGATAAGTCAAAGTTCTTATCCAGGTGCTAGGTCCCAGAAAATAATAACCATAAAACAAACAAGTAAGTTAAATTCAATTTAAAACTACTGCACAAAGGATCCCCACTAAGTAAAGGTATCATCAATCCATAGACTGAAAAAAAAATTAGCACAATATTTATCTGACAATGAACCTATATGCAAAATATATAAAGTACTCATAAAACTCAATAATGAAAGTATAAACCAATAAAAGTAAAGTTTGGCCAGTAAAAAATGGTGAGGGGGAACTTCACAAAAATATAATAGAACCTCTGTAAATCGAGTACCCAGGCAACTGAAACCAATTGGTCAATATTTGGAGGTATCAACATAAGGAAGTAGGCCTACAGTACTGATACGTACATGTGGTGCATGTCGAGTCTGTGAAAATTAGGTCAATTTAAGGAGGTGGTCAATGTAGGAAGTGGTCAACTATGGAGCTTCTACTGTATATAAATGGCAAACAGACACATGATAAAGTCTTTAACGTCATTAGACTTCAGCTAAGTGCAAAGTCAACCACAAATAAAGCCACAGTAAGACATCACATGTTCCCACCAGAATGGTTAAAATTAAAGCATCTAAGAACATCAAATATTCTCAGATATGGAACAACAGAAGTCTCAGAAATTATCAATGAGAAGGTACCACAGTGTCTACATGTTGTGAAAAGGTATGGCAGTATCTTATAAAACCAGACATTTACCTACCCTAAGGCCCAGCAATTCTAACACAGACTTTATTTGTCCAAGAGAAAGAAAAGCTATGTCCATTGTGTAAGAATGTTCATAGCAGCTTTATTCACAACAGCCAAAACTAAAAACCGCGTAAGGGTCTATCAACTGGAGAAGGGATAAACAAACTGTGGCACATTCATATAATGAAATCCACTTAGCAGTAAAAAGAAAGTACTGATACATGTTACAAAATCAAAAGCACTACACTGAGAAAAAAAGTTTTACAAGAAAATAAATATTGTATTATTCTATTTATATGAACTTTTAAAATAGGCAACTTTTATTCTATATCAGAAAAAAAGTCAGCACAGTGGTTGTCTCAGGAGCCAGGTTAAGAACAGGGATTGAGATAAGGGACACATGGGAACTACTGCGGTTATGATGACATTCTATAAGGTCAGTTACAAAGGTGTTTGCATGTTATCAGTAATGTAAATAAGATCTGTACAGATTTTATATTAAAAAACACAACTTTAAACAAATCTGAAACTTGTCCGGATAATAGTTATGTATATTAGTGTATCTAGGGGAGCTGTATAGATGCCTGCGATTTACATTGACATGCATTTAAGAAAGATAAATCGATGGATAGAAGAATATACTATACAAGAAGACAGGCATATAATAGAAATTGTACAATATCATAATTTATATAAGCAGGCCTCTACTGTTGAACAGTTGACTTGTTATCAATTTTTTGCTGTTTAGAGATTCATTTACATATTATCTTACAACAGCTAATTTGATCTTTAAATAATCTGCTTCCAAAGAATGATATTTAGGCAAAAAAAAAGATAGATACTTTCCACATTTTTTTTTTTAAGGTAGAGATGGGGTCTAGTTTTTGCTCAGGCTGGTCTCAAACTCCTGGCCTCAAGGGATCCTCCTGCCTTGGCCTCCCAAAGTGCTAGGATTAGAGGCATAAGTCACCGCATCTGGCTCAACTTTTGCATTTTAACTAAAAATTCTACATGAACTTTCTTTAAAGAAGTACCTTAAAGAAAATGTAAGTTATTTAAATACATTAAATAAAACATAAATTCAGTTTGTAATCAACAATTTGAAGCCTGAGAAGACATTTATGAAAATACCATACTTCTTGGTCTTCTTTTAACAAATTAGGCCCTTCTTAAACCTCGAGTCAGGGCATTTACTTACAAGTACAATTAAGGATCTTGTCATTACCAGACAATGAAAAGTGCAGAAAGATTCCCACTCTAGGACTACAGCATCTTCTCACCCACTCACAGACAACAGGTTAGAGGACATGGCAGGTTTTACCAAGAACTCCATATGTACAGTGGTGAGGGGAGGAAAAAAGGGACAAGCATCGTCATGTGGAAAGATCAGGACAAAGTCAGGAACAAGATTGTTGTAATAGATACCATCCAAATCAAATATCCAAAGAAAATACAATACTGGCATCCTTATTTTGCTGGGTTTGATACTAAAACACCTTATTTCACATATCATAATCCAAGTCATATGTTAATTAAAAGCCAGGGAGCCTATTTCAAACTTTCTTCAGTCCCAGCACTCTGTGAGGCCAAGGCAGGTAGATTGCTTGAGCTGACGAGCTCGAGATTAGCCTGAGCAAAAGCGAGACCCCATCTCTATTAAAAATAGAAAAAAACGGAGGCAAGACAATCACTTGAGGCCGAGTTGGAGGTTGCCGTGAGCTATGACCTCACAGCACTCTAACCAGGGCGAGAGCTAGAGACTCTTTGTAAAAAAAAAAAAAAAATTTTTTTTTCTTCAATTTAAAGTAAACACTATAAAATCTCAGAATTTAATGCTTCGTTAAAGGCTTAAGGAAAAAAAGACCTCATTTGAACTTTTCTATAAAAAGAAACCTCATTAGAATACACTAATCATTTAGTGAAAATATGTCACTACTATGAACTGAACTAAGGAGATAATATCACTCTAAAACAGTACTATTTGTAAAGCTCTTTGATTACTTTACTTTGAACAACAGAAAACCAGGGTCAAAAATCTCATCTGTATAAGAGAAGCCTCATATAAACTCTAGGAAACAATAAAAGACAGGACCATTTTTATATAGTCATCTTGAAAAGGCATTAAAAATAGTATTGTGAGAACCTATATCAACATTAGAAACTAAAGATTTTGTTCTAATTAAGGCTAGGCCAATTCCATTATTAATGCAGTCTCTAAATCACATTGTAAACAAATAATTATCACAATCCAAGACAGGACAGAAACAATTCTTAATTCTACTGATGAAAAGAATATGGTTACATTTACAGTAATATAAATAAAGTCATAAGGATTTAAATATGGTTTCATACCACTTCTGAGATCCTCAAACATGCTTTCATTTCATTCTATACAACTGTAAACTCATTTTAAAATAAAAATAAAGGCATTAACATTTTCCTTTCCAAACTTTGCTTGGCTAGCTTGGATGCATCCTTTAAATTCCTGCTTTAAAAAAACTTCCTAAGCTGCTCTAAAACCAGGATAAGAGCCCCCACAGCATACTCTGAAAGATGGTTTAGTGTACTTTTCTTCTAATTCTAGATTACTTGCTTTGTAGGGTTTTGTTGTTGTTGATCAGGGTTCCCCACTAGATTGTAAGCTCCTTAAGGGAAAAGAGTCTCTGCCACTCCACAATTGTGCCTATATTGTTAACACCACACATATTAAATACTAAAAGATTTGTAGAATATAAACTATAATTTTCAAACTTTTCCATCCAAGGCACTATATCCATTTCTTACCTTTACCACAGCTATTCTATGACAATCCAATGACCATCAAAATAGTCAACTGATAATTATTCTTAATTACTCAGCCCAGACATGATGAAGAAGACAATACTTAACAAACTTAACATTATGCACCCAAACTTGCATGTGTGGCAACCTGACTACAGGTATGATGTTTTCATATCATGGAAAGTTTTAGTTGTTTTGTCTGTATTCTACAATTGAGTTTAAAAAGATTTTTTTATCTAAAAAAGACAGTCCAAGGTTAGGTTCTTATAACTACAACCTAATTACAGGAGTGTCTTACTGTTTGTATTCTAGTTTATCTGGGTATACATAAAACTCTGAAACAATAAAAAGTAACTTGTGGCAAATAGAAAATAAGAGACTTGGGAGTCATGTATCATTTTCAATAAACACAACTAATTATCATTTGTTAGTCATTACTTATGAAAATGAGAAAATGACAAGATCGGTGAAACAATTTGTTAAAACAGTCAAATTTGGAATAAATATGTAAATGTTTAGATGTTTAGCCCCTCAGCAGCTTTATAAAATCAGCCTTAGATCTTTCATTTAGCCTAAACAAAAAGAAATGCCATTTTATCTAAAACAAGCAAGACCCTTGAGCAAATAAATATCTGGTTAGATGAAAGCCTGTTTATGATTCAATTTTCTATATTCCCAATAGTCTGTGTATCAAAAGTGGATCCAGTGACCTAATTATGTATCAAAAGTGGATCCAGTGACCTAATAATGATCTAAATATTTTCTCTTATACTGGCCATAATTCATTAAGGGATCACAAAAAGCATTTGCTAAAAAACGTAATGAAATGATATAAAATATCTGAGTGCAACACATGTAGTAAGGGAAAGGACTGTTTCCTGAAAGTTTCGATAGTGTGTGACCTTGTGTGTGACAATGTAAAATGTACTTGTAAGTATGGGCTTCAAAAAAAAATATGTGAAAGCTCTTCTTTTGCATATAAGGCCCTGATTACCACTTCTCCCCAAACACTGCAAAAATTAGAAACTCTGCACTGTAATTACTCACAGAAAGAAATGAAAAGTGAACTTAACCCAGACATAGGTTATGACAGCATAAGCTTGATTTCAGAGGCTCAAATATCAAACTGCCTGAATTCGAATCCAGTTTCCACTATTTCCTGAGTGAGTTTGGACTTATTTAAACAATATGTGCCTCACTCTGTCATCTGTAAAATAAGGATAACAACACCTTCCAAGTTGTGGTTAAAAAAAAATTAAATAATACAGCAAGTTAACATGTTTTACTGCTAACAGAACAAATTGAAGCAATGATATGTAGTAAAAATGTAGCATGGCTGGATGCCCATAGCTCAGTGGTTAGGGTGCTGGCCACATGCTCTGGGGCTGGTGAGTTCCAACTAGGCCCAGGCCTGCTAAACAAAACAAAACAAATGTAGCAAGAAACTTAACAGAGGTTACCTTCAGTGCCTGATCTTTGATGTTTGTGCAGGTGTGGTGCTTTATCATTTTGTATCTTTCTGACCTATTTTGTGTGTGTGTGTGTGTGTGTGTATATATATAATATGTATTTCTAATGCAATGTTTCTAATCTATATAACATTATTACCTGTATTTTAAAATATCAATAATATCAATAATAGGTACTCAGGCAGTGAGATTACAATTATTTGCTCTTGTCTTATATTTCTCTGTATTTTATAAATACATATTAGGTGTTTTTAAAAGCAGTGAACTACTTCCTCCCCCCCTCCAAAAAAAAGCAGACAAAAATGCAAAATATGTGGCCCAGAGTTTAGGAATGCACACTTTTGGGGGGGAGAACTTTGTGCCAGATACTTCTCATTAAATCCTCAACAACTTTAGTGTATGAGTTTTGCCCAGGCAGAAACAAGCTACTGAGAAAAGGTAAGCTGTCTCTTAGACAACAAGTAACAATGTCCATAACATCCAAAGTCTATTATTTTTTCCGTCATCACAAAATGCATCCAAATATTCTTCTTCAGTTGTTTCATATGGGCATATTCTGGTCACCTCAACTAGACTATAAACTTGTTTTAAAAAAGGGAAATTTTCAAAGACTTCGTTTATGTCGTTCATTGAGTTACTAAGAGTGTATAATAGATCCTTAAGCACTTGTTGAGTTACATTAAACAGCTTTTGTTCGGGGCTGTCCTCAATGGAATTACTCTTAGAAAGCAAATTAGCACACAAAGGACAAAACTACTGTAAAGCTACTTAAATCTACTTTTATTCCTTTACAGGCAGAACTGAAAAAGTTTAAGTATATCCATCCCCAGAGACTCCTAACTTCAAGGGGTTTTGAAATAAGCACAGTATTGCTGTGCAAGAAGAAGGATCCTCAGGTTCACACGTTCCCCCCCCAACCACGCCCCCACCACCCAGGCAAAAATCAAAAGGAACCTCTGGGTCTGTCGGAGCTGAAGAACCATAACCACGCCCCCACTTTGCTCCATCTCGAGAGCCTGATTTCTTTTCCTGGCCGGACCCCTGCCCTCAACCCCCAAACGCTTGCACACTTAATAAACAGTTCAAAACAAGAGTCTCTGACCTGCAGCGAAGTGCAAGGGAGAAGACTTCCGGCCGGCCATGTCCTTTGCATTTACGTTGGCCGCGTCCACCAACCTCTTTACCCGGGACACGTCCCCATTGCGACAGGCCTCCAGCAGTTCCCGCAGGGCCCCACTCACTGCCGGGACCCCGGTCCCAGGGCCAGCTGCCCCGGACCCCAAGGTTGTGGCGCTAACTCCGGCCGCCTCGGGGCTCTCCGCCAAGCTTGATCCAGGGGAGGATGGAGAGGAAGATGAGGAAGAAGTCGGGGAAGAAGAGGACGACGGTGAATTATTACTGCCACCGCCGGCTGCGCTGGGAGCGACCCCAACGGCAGATGAAGTAGAAACTGCCGGGACCACGGTAGCGGCGGCAACAGTACAGATTGTGCTGGTGGGATTGCAACAGCTGGTACTGTCAACCGGGTCCGGGGATCGGGGCCTGTCGGGCGGATCCCGACTGCCATCCCCCTCCGGCAGAGATAGGCCGTGCCGCGGGGAGGCGAAGGGGGCCAGGCCGCCGGCCGTGGGGGAGGCTGGGGTGGTCGCCGGGGCCAGGCTGGGGCTGAGTGGTGGGGGAGGTGGGGGCGGCGGCGCCGAAGCCCCTGGGGCGGGCTGGAGCTGTTGTTGATGATGGTGGTGATGATGCTGAGAGCGACGCGACGCCGCCATCTTCAGACTCCCCCAGCACTGTCACTGCGGCAACGGGCCCCCCGCCCTCACTTCCGACCTCTAGGCCAATCACCATCCAGCGCACAGGAAATGATGCGAGGCTCGGCAGGCGGGGCCAAAGAGAAAGAGGGACGTATTGGGAGCTCCGGGAACAGCCCGCGAAGGGGGCGTGGCTTTGTCTCTAAGGGGCGGGCTCTGTGACGCCTTGGCGGGCCGGTTGGAGAGATTTGAAAGTTGGACCCGCGTCTGCTTAAATGAGAAACGTTCCCTGCATTTCTTTCAGTCTGTTTCGCTTGGCTTCCTACGCTCTGTTGCCACATCTTCTTAGGTATCTTTACATTGCTACAGAGCAGCTATAAAGGTGTACAGCAGAGAATGTGTCATGAATCATCCATCTGTCAAGTGTCTGAAAAATGAAACTGACAGTACCTACCTCACAGAATTGTTAGAGGGATTAAAAGAACTGACAAAGCGCAGTGTCAGTAGTACATTAGCCCATTGGTAATATTTTTAAATGTGGCCTCCCCCGCTCCCCATCGTATCCCTTGGTTCTTTTTCTCTTCTTTATAAATTAACACTATGTGTGCTGTTAATCCCCAATTTTTAAATAGTGGCTCAGATTGCCAGGATTGGAATTCCAGCACTGCCATTTACTGTGTAAACTTAAGCTAACTATTTAACCACTCTGTGCCTCAGTTTCCCCTCTGTAAATTTGAAATATTAAATTTATGATTGTTTTCTGTTCTATTATCTCTACTTTTTTCACACAAAAGATCTCATTATTTGAACCATCTTATTAGTGCAGAGCATACAAACAAAGAGAAAAATCATTTTCCCCATGAAATGTGACTGACTGTCCAACTGAAAACATTTTCAGCTTGAAATGATAAGATGATAGTGACCTTGATACATCATAAATATGTGTGCCATCTCATGTGCAATTCCTTATAGTCCCAGCTTGGCTCTTCTTCAATGTCTCTGAGTTGGACCTGATTTTATTACCAGTTTTCTTTCCAGTCCACTAGGGAATGGAACCATTTTGCTTTTGTTTCTTGGCCAAAAACCACTTGATTCTGAAAGTTTTATGAGAAGACATGGCAGAAACTGAGTCAATTGCACCCATCACAATAGTAGCGAATGGGAGAGAGAAGGCTATCTCTGTACTATTATTTCTTGCCCTAAGTTTAATTAAACTAATTATGAATACAAATCTTTCTTTTGAGTTTTTTTTTTTTTTTACCTTAGCCTCTTACCCTCTTCCCAAAGTAAGATAAACACCTGACTGTTGTCCATCACTCACCTTCAGGTGCCATTTTTTAGCAAATATGTGTTTTCTTTTCCCTGCCTATGTCTACTTTTTCTGTACCTCCTTAGTTTTCCCCTTTGGTCTGCTGTCAAAAGAGATGTATCCATGAATGAGATAATCACAGTGACATCTTCGTTCTTCATTGCATACCTACTATTCAATAGTAAATAGTAAAGTACACATTAAAGAAATATACACAAACAATGTTATTCCAGTAGAGTGGACAGAGCAATTCAAGGTCCTAAGAGAAACAAGATTTAGATGTGTCAAGCAGAATAGTAAACCAGGTAATAAATTGTTTTTCCCACGTGTTCATTATTAAATATATTTGGTATGGTGTTAATAGTCTCATGTAAATATATAGGCGAGTTTATTTGGAATTGCCAACTACTCAGTAAGATCAGGAACATAATTAGTATCATAGGTGGCATTTATTTTCATTGAATCTGGAATTATAGATTATAACTCTTAACATCATCCGTCTTATAAATTTGTGCCATTGTTCACAGTAGACAAATGACAAAAGGTAGAGCTAGATAGGAAAAATCCATCAGTACAAGTAAAATTAGTCCACAGCATTCTTCTGGTTTTGAATTCTCACTTTTTAATATGGAGCATAGAGAAGCATTGAGAATTGGGTGTTAATCAGCAAATGTTAGATGTTGATAGCTCAAATTCTGCCCCCTTAAAATGGCCTTCTCCCCACATGGGAGGCATAGGAATATCTTTTTTGTCCTCCAGTGCCATTTACTCATAGATCATGGAAAAAAATAGTAATGTTCAGTCTAACTGACAATGTATCTATTGTCTATTTATCAGTAAAAAAAAAAATACTAAGAAGAAAATTTCTGCTGGATAGACATTTTTAAAAACTGAGTTACCTGAAACTACTGATAAACTATGTCTGGAAATACAGTCAGTCAATTGGAAATTGCTTTTTCCTCCTCCAGTGGTAAGCACTAAAAGTTCTTAACATTAAGTATTTATAAAGTTTGGGTTTATATGGACTAAGGTTGAGCTCTAAACATGAAGGGCGGATGTCATTATCTAATCTGCGGCTAAACACAATTCCATGAGGAATGTACTATACAATAATGGAAAGAGCAAAGCTTGGAGTCAAACAAACCCAAGCTTGAATCACATCTCTGACAATCACTAGCTGGCTGATCTTAGTAGATATGCTTCAGCTCTGTCTGCCCACCCTAGAATGTTAGTTTTACACTCACTCCGCATTGTTGTGAGGATCAGAAGACCTAGGTGTTTTGCAAGCATTCTGTAAATGTTAGTTCCAATTCTCTTATATGGCACTCATAAAGTGCTAACGTGAACTCACAGCCACTATCGACAACTTTCTTTAAAAAAGAGAGGAACTGAGAATACATATGCACCATTTTGCACATATCAAGAATCTTAAGCAAAGAAAGATTGGTTTAATTGTGTGCTCTTTGTTAATCGGGATTCTTCATAAGCTTTATCTCCAAGAATTATTGTTGAGGATCAGGTATGTAGCAACTTACTTTCAAAAATGTTTCACAAAAAGCATATTCAAGTGCAAAAAACATGTGAGCAATATAGGAGTCTCTTAAGCCATATTGTTGACACAAAAGACAATGCCACCTATTCAAATGACATTATTTTGTGGGCTACTTTCTGATGTTTGTGTTTTCCCCTCTATGGAGGTCACATAGACACTCTGAAATTTACACAATCATGAACTTGCACAGGTTCCATATTTCAATTAGGCTTGAGTGTTATTCCATCCATATATTTTCCATTGATCTCACCCAGATCCAAGTTCACTGGTAGTAGTTCAGATCTACTAAGTCCAGCTCTTCTTTGATGCCCTATACAATGCCTTCTCTTCAAATCCACCAGCACAAGCCAGAACTATAGTTTGACGGAGGCACTATCATTTCCTCAACTTGGTCTTAGAGGAAGTTATTTTTATGTCATGGTGCTAAGAGCCCAGATTTCTCTACAAAGGCATTAAATTCTCTTAAATGAAAGTCCATCCAGAAACCCAAGTGAATCTTTTCGTATAAATCTGCAGATGTGCAACACTTCCAAAAGCTGAAATCATGCTAACTACGTTGTATCAGAGAAAGTTTTCTTCAAACAAAAACAAGAGCAACTCATTATAAGACAGAAAAATTACAGTAATTTAAAGATCCCTACATACGTATTTCCTAGCAACCGCCCCATTGAAGTTTTCAATTGTTTTATAAGATAACTCTTACATACCAGAGTACTCTGGCTGCTGCTCCCAAGACATCTGTAGCCTGCCCTTTGATAACTTGGATTTTCTCCTGCTATGGTCTGTAAACTTAGGAGTAGTCAGTTCAGTGTGAGGTGTTAGTTCCAGGCAGAATGCAATATGATAGTCAAGAATGTGAATTCTTCCCGTAAGCTTCTTGGATATGAATCCTACCTGTGTGACTAATTAGCTGTATGTGATTGAAGAACATCATATCTTACATTTTGACGGGAATAATTAAAAACCTATTTGCTGTGCTTTAAGAAAAATATGGTACACAAGCTTTCCCACCAAAAGCATTCCTTTCTTGGTAAGCATTTTTTTCCATAAGTAATTAAAATCACACATGTATCCCCCATTAATAGGTAGCGTATGACTACCTAACTTGAAAGAGACAAACACCTGCTATCCTCCAAAGGGATGAACATGTTTAGGAAAGTTCTGGAATGCATTGATAAGACATGGAATAACTAGACAACAATGCATACATAATGACATAATGGCTTATGTAAATGAATGTAGCCGACCAGAATAGGACGGAGGAAACTACAAACCAATGCACTGTGAGCACCATCAAGAGTGCTTAGCCTTTCCAATTAGAACATGGGACTAAACACCAATGCACGTTGATCCCTGATACTGCCTGAAGGGCTGTGACTGCCACATATTGACTGAAAACTGACTCCTACTCCTAATGAAGATTGGGGCAAAGACCTTTGATCTTTGAGATCATCAGAACTACCAGCTGGAAATGAGTGACAGCTGAAACAGTGAGAAACACGCATCAATCCCCAAACAGGTGGTTGGTGAGTGCCTTCCACCCCTCATCTCCTGTTCCTCGATTGCAGTTGTTACCTGACTTGTTGAAGGACACAGAGGAGTGAAAACTGTGTGCAGCTTCTCTTTGCATCGCCTACTCTTCCATATCTTGAACCCAAGGTCTTTGTTTTCACATTGAGTTGCTCAGAAGAAAATTTATAATCCAGGATCATCAGCTAGCCTTTTTGTAAACCCATCTGCAAGGGAGAGATATTAATAATTGTTATGAAAAATAAGTGAGTTAATATATGATGAGTTCCTAGATAGCTTCAGGCACATAATAAATGCTATAAGTGTCAACTTTTACTATTACCAAGAACTGGGGAAGGCCTCTGGTCTGGAATATAAAAAGGTTAACTGAGAGACATGACTAATTTTGCTTGCCCAAAAATAAGATTCCTTTTTACCCAATAATATTGTTATTTGGCCTCTCATACACATTTATTCTTTTGCTTTACAGTGTTTTCAAAGAAGATCTACTAAGCTTGAAAATGTAAGCATCCTCTTACATTTGAGAAAACACAAATAGACCCTTCTTGCTCTAGCTAGGTATGGGAAAGGTGAAAATTGCAAAACGGGACACCTCAACCTGGAAGTACACAGGTATCTCTCAAAGGATTCTGCCCCAGAGTGCTGAAGAACCATTCTCTTTTCTATGTGGGAAGATGCCAAGACCACCTCAAGAGAAGTTAATACAGCCACAATAGCTGAAGTCCTTCCTGTGGTCCAGGAAGTTTGCAGAAGAAGTTTCCCACAGAAGATGAGCCTATGACCATGAGTCACCAAACAAGTGAAAGGGCCCAGAATATGAGAAAAAAAACAGCAACCCCCTCCCCAAATCAAAGATTATAGCTATAAGAGAAACCCAAAATTTATGTTTATATCCATATTCAAGGCTTGTTATAGACAGAATAATGGCACCTCAAAGAAATCAATGTCCCAATTCCTAGGATCTGTGGATTATGATATTTTATGGTGACAAACTGGATTTAATATCACTGATAGAATTAATCAATTGAATAGGGAGAATAGGGAGATTTTCCTGGATTATGTGGGTGAGCTTAATCATAAAAGTCCTTAAAGGGACAAAAAGGGAATTGTAAAGGAGATGAGTGATATGTGAGGACTGAACCAGCTAGTGCTGACCTTGAAATGAAGGAAGGGGCCACAGAGCCAGGGAATGTGGGTGGTCTCTACAGGTTGGAAACAGATTTTCTCCTGGGGCCTCCAAAAACTAACTCAGTCCTGCCAATTCCTTGATTTTAGCCCAGTGAGATCCAGGCCAGATTTATAATCGCCAAAGGACAAAATAAATTTGTGTTGTCTTATGCTGCTAAATTTGTGATAATTTGTTACAGCAACAATAATACAAAACTAATACATGGCTTCTGTGAAAAATCTGATGGTAGGAAGTCAGCAGCCTAGTTTTATAGTCATACTGAAGCTGCAAATAGACTGAAGTTGCAAAGTTTCTGTCACTTGTTATTGTGAAATCATTTTCCATCATTCCTTTTGTTAACTTATATAAAGCTGACTTTACTCAGTCAAGGGTTCTCTACTGGTGCTGTAACAAGGAACTGTGCACTTAGTTCTCTTATAGCCCTGGGGACAGAAGTTTACACTCCAGTTTCACTGGGCTAAATTGACCACTAGTATTTACTGGGTGCTTTGAGGAGAGAATTTGTTTCCTGGATTTTTCACTTTCTAGTGCTGCCTTTATTCTTTGGCTGCGGCCAGTTCCTCTATCGGTAAAGCACATCATTCCAATCTTTGCTTCTATGACATCACCTTCTGATTCTTTATTCCTCCCATTCACCTAGATAATCCAGGAAAAACTCTCCATCATAAAATCTTTAACTTAATCACATCTGTCAAGTCCTTTTTGGCAAATAAGCTAGCATTTGTGGGCTCTAGAATGAGGATGTGGTCATATTTGGAGAGTCATTAATGAATTACTACGATGACAATGCCAAAGCCTGCCTTATGTGGGGAGAGAGAGGTCCTCAGGGGTCAACATTAGCACATGGAAAGAGGACACAGAAGACAAAGCACTCCCTTCCTCCTACATCATCAATCAAACCAGTATAATGGGGTCAAAGCCATCCTACTGCAGGGTGTCTTGACCCCAGGCTTCATGTGATAATTGAGTCTTCAAGGACTTGAGCCACCTTTTTCTCCACTAGACAGCACACTGCAACATTACATCAATGGCACAGACTAAACACTTACCCATGGTCCCCAAGGTACCATGAGACCTGAACTGCTCATCATCAGTTGGGTGTTGTCTGACCCACTGAGTCATGAAGTTGTTCATGTATAGCAACACTCCATCATCAAAAGGAAGTGGTATGTATGAGATCAGGCTAATGTGGGCCCTGAAGTCATAATGGTTACATGAGAAAGTAGCCCAAATTCCCCTGGGTCCCTTCTTCCTACATCACCTTCTTTCTCCCATAGGACACAGTAGCAAGGGAAGTTCCCCCAAATCAGCTGACTCAGGAGGAGATGATCTGAGCCTGGTTTACAGATGGTTCTTCATGACATGCAGACACCACCTGAAAGTGGACAGCTCCAGCACCAAGGCTGATCTCTGGGACACCCCTGAGGGAAATCCTCCCCACAGGCAGAACTCAGAGCAGTGCACCTGGTTGTTCATCTTGCTTGGAAGGACAAGTGGCCAAAAGTCTGATTATATACCAATTCATGGGCTGTGGCCAATGGTTTGGCTTGATAGTTAGGGCCTTGGAAGGAACTTGATAGGACAGTTAATAATAAGTCTGGGGGAAGAGGCATACAGGTAGGCATGCCTGAACAGGCAAATGCCTTAAAGATATTTTTGTTCCATGTGAATGCTCACCAAACAGTGACCTCAGCAGAGCAGGACTTTAATGATCAGGTGGATAGGATGACCTGTCATGTGGATACCAGTCAGCCTCGTTCCTCAGCTGCTCTTGTCATCACCCAGTGGGCTCCTGAACAAGGAGGCCAGGTGACAGAGACTGAGGTTTATGCATGGGCTTAGCAACATGGATGTCCACTCACCAAAGCTGGCCTAGTCACGATCACTGCTGAGAGCCCACACTGCCAGCATTGGACACTCAAACCAAGTCCCCAACATGGCACCATTCTCTGGGTAAATCAACCAGTTTTACCTGGAGGCTGGCCGATTCCACTGAACCATTTCCTTTAGGGGACAGATGGTGCTTTATTCTTACTAGACTAGACACTTACTCTGGATATGCATTTGCCTTTCCTGGATGCAGTGTTCCTGCCAAAACTACCATCTGTGGACTAATAGAATGCCTTAGCCACTGTCATGGTATAAGCATTGTAATACATATTGCTTCTGATTAAAGAACACACTGCACAGCAAATTAAGTGTGGCAATGGGCCTGTGATGATGGAATTCACTGATCTTACAATGTTCCCCCATCATCCTGAAACAGGTGTCTTAATAAGCGGAATGGCCTTTGAAGAGATTCAATTACAGTACTAGTTAGTTAGCAATACTTGGCAGGACAGAGGCAACATTGTCTGGGAGGCTATCTGGGGTAATTCAGCTTTCCATATATTGTGCTAGAATCACCAATATATTGGTGCAGGAATCAAGGTGCAGAATGGGATTGGCACCACTCACTGTCACCTGTAGTGATCCACTAGCAGCATTTTTGCCTTCCATACCTGTGATATGACACTCTTCCTCTAAGAAGTCTTCATTCCAAAGCAAAGACTGCTTCCACCAGCAGACACATTAATTATTCCCTCAAATTAGGAGTTAAGACTGCCACCCAGTCACGTTGGGCTCCTACACTTGATCTTAGCCAAAAGGCCGAGAAGCGATCACGTTGGGCTCCTTATGCTTCTGAATTGACAGGAATGAAAGGACTGACTGTACTGGTAGGCACAACTGATCCTGATTACCCAGGGGAAATTGGTCTGCTTACTACAAAATAGAGATAGGGAAGAGGACATCTGGAATTCAGGAGATCTGGTAGGGATTCTCTTACTGCTATTTTGATAGCAGTAATTTGGTGAAATTCAATTCTAATTTCACTAATTCAATCTTGAATCACTAATTCAAGCCATGATTCAAGTAAATGAAAAACAAACAAACAAACAAACAAAAACCTACAACAGCCCAGTTCAAACAGGGCCCAGACCTTTCAGAAATGAAAGTTTGGTCACCCCACCAGGGAAAGAACTATAACCAGCAGAGATGCCTGCTGTGGGCAATGGAGATACGGACTGGCTAATGGAAGAAGGTAGTTATAAATATTAGCTACAATTACTTGCCCCAAATTAGGGCTGTGTTACTTCTTCCTTATTTATCATGACTGTGTTTTTATGTACATATACATATTCTTTGTTGTCTTCCCTCTTGTCACCTTGAAAAGGTGATATCTAATTTAATTGTGTTAATAATAGTTAACTTGCATCATAGTACTTGAGTTACAGGATGTCAAAAAGAGTGAACTGAATCATCTAAGGCTTTTGCAGTCCCTCCAGCAGAAAGGGCATTTTTGTTTGTACATAGTATAATTATATCACTTGAGGCAGGAGTATGACTTTCTCATTGTCTTAATTTGGAGATTAAGTATGGTTTGCAGGAATATGCTGGGTGCTAAGTTGAAAGGGGTGGACTGTAATGATTGGTTTTGTGTGTTAGCTTGGCTAGGCCATAGTAGCCAGTTGTTCAACCAAATAGTCCGGTGTTGTTGTGAAGGTATCCTTGTAGACCTTTTGGACATCTGCAAACAGTTGACTTTAAGGAGATATTCATTAATAATATGAGTGAAGCTCATCCAGATAGTTCAAAGGATGTAACAACAAAACTGAAATTTCCCTCAAGAAAAAGAAATTTTGGTTCAAAACTGTGTTATCAGCTGCTGCTGAAGAATTTTCAATTGCCTGCAGCCTATTCTATAGATTTTGGACTCATCAGCCCCCACTATCACATAAGCCAATGCTGTGAAATAAATATATGTTCTAAAATTGATTGTGGTGATGGCTATGCAACCTTGTAAATATGCTAAAAACCATTGAATTGGATACTTTAATAGTAGATATTAGATGTATGAATTACATCTCAAGATATTACCATAAACAAGGACATTTTAACATGCCTCTTGAATGTCTTTTGTAAAACTTAAAGCTTATTTGTATTAGTTTAGTAAGTATTGGAAGAAGGCCATAATATAGTATTGTAAATAATAAATATACTAAGTTATTGTGATGCTTATACATTTAGTGATTTCTGTAGACCGCTTTACAAAGAAGAGTGAAGAAAAAGTTAATTTAAAAAAGTAGGAATTGTCCCCTTTTATTTTTTTAGAGCATAACTTCTCTCAAAGGAAGAAATTATTAAGTCACATTTCCTCTATAGCAGAAAACGTATGAATTCACCTAGAAGAAATAATTTGTGAGAATAAAACCCAAATATTTTATATAGTATTATTTATAATTTATAACTAGAATGAATACAAAAGACAAGGTATTAGAGAGTGACTATTCAAATTAAGACATCCCAATTTAATAAAATCATACAGTTCTATTTAAACAAGAAATATATAAATTGTGTAAAAACATGGAAAAGCATTTACAAAAGGATATAACTATCCTCTTTCATCATGAGGGCAAAAGGGATAGTAGAAAGAACAGGATTTGGTGTCATATTTTTGTGTCTTGATTTGCCCAGTCCTATCCTGTGTAACTTTCACTAATTATCTAAGACTCAGTTTTCCCATCTGCCAATGGGTGTAATAATAGCTAGGGCATGTTGAAGAATCAACAAGTTATACATAAAATGTAAAGCACAGATATTCATCTATATAAGCCTTTAGTAGGTGTTAGTTTTCTTTCTATGACTCCGTTAATAAAAAGAATACAGAATGCAAAATTATATACATAGGTGTGTGTGTGTGTATATATATATATATATATATGCTATTAATACAACTATGTAGAAAATTGCAATTGATTAACTGTGTTAATGATCTTAACTAGTGAGCCTCTATATTTGTGCTCTTTACTTTTCAAAAGAGAAAAAGGATAAAATAGTGATTGTAAAAAGGAAATTCAGCCATTCAGAAAAAAAGTGTATTAAATCTAAAAACTCAATGGACTCTGAAAGGAAAAATTGATAAGCAGAAGAGACAATGAAACATGCTGCTGTTGACTGAATTATGTCCCCTGAAATTTGTATATTGAAGCTTTACCCCAAATGTGATGGTATTAGGGAATGAGGCCTTTGGGAGGCAATTAGGTATAGCGAAGTCACAAGGGTGGGACCCTCATCATGAGATAGTGCTCTTCTAGGATGAGACACTGGAGAGTCTCTCTCTCTCTCTTTCTCTCTCCCTCTCTCTCTGTCTCTCATCTCTCTAGGGCACACAGAAGGCTGCCTGCTGTAAACCAGGAAGAGAGTCCTCACCCAAAGCCAACTGACTGGTATGCTGATCTTAGACTCCCAACCTTCAGAATTGTTAGAAAATAAATTTGTTGTTTAAGCCACCCAGTCTGGTATTTTCTCTGGCCCCCCCAAGCAGACTAGTTCATGTGTTAAAGGTAAGATGGAACAGGATTTCTAGTTGTTTACATTCTCCATAGGGATGAGAATAATGTGAGGGACAATGATGCCCCCCAAAACTAATAAAAGGAATTCTAAACTTACAGGACTAGAAATGGAAACAAAAGGTAAACAAATATGTTGAAAATCATAATGTAGAAAATTAAAGAAATTATCTTTGGTCCAAAAGATTATTTTAATCTTGGTTTACCTCTCAAATTCTGGAATATGTATTCTCCTGTCCTATGCAACATCTCTACTTGTGTCTCCAGAGACATCTTAAATTTAACCAATCTTAACCAAATTTTTTGAAAGAAAGCAAAATCTGCTTTTATCCTAGTCTCCTCCCCCTTATTAAATGGAGCCACTCATTCAAATTCATCCACCTTTGGTCAGTCCCGAACCCTAAGGGTCATCCCCCGAACCCTAAGGGTCATCCTTAATGTCTCTGTTTTATTCACTAACATCCTCCATCCCAGCACACTGCCAGCTAAGCTATCAGTAAGTCCTAGAAACTCTATCTTGTAAATATAGTATACCTCTTAGCCTATTTTACCATTTCTTCTACCACCACTTTAATTCATGTCACCTGCATCACAAAGACGGACCAATATAATAATCTTCAATCTTATTTCTAGGCTTCCGCCTTTGATTACTTCCCCCTTCAGCTCAGCCCGTTGTTTGGGGTTTTTTTGCTAATAATTTAAAAATTAATAAATTTTAAATTAGGAAATTTAATTTCTCTGTATGTATTTGTGCACATCTGTTGAAATTTCAGATAAATTGCACAAAACATAAATGTACCTTTTAATAAATTATTAGAAAGCCACCACCCAGTGTCATCTAAATAAAAAACTAAAGCATTACCAGCACCCCAGGATCCCCACTCTGCCTTCTTCCCTGATAGTAATAACTACTACCCTAACTTTTATGTGATCACCATTGCCTTATTTTTATTTCTGTCACCTGAGCATGCATACCTAAGCATTATCATTAATTTTGCCTATTTCTTCAAAATTTCAAAATCTTATTTCTTTTTATAGTAATAAAAACATAAATTTGATTTTACTTTTCTAGCATTTAACATACAAAAGAGAGTGGGTGTCATGGACTGAATGTTTGTGTCCACCCAAAATTTATATGTTGAAACCTAATCTCAATGTGATAGTTTTTGGAGATGGGGCCGTTGGTAGGTTTTTAATCTCAAGAGGGAGGAGCCCTCATGTTGGAATTAATGTCTTTATAAGAAGAAACTCTAGAGCTCTCTCTCTCTTCCTCTTTCTCTCATCACTCTTAGGGCCAATGTGAGTATATGTAAAAAGAAGGTGGCTGTCTACAAACCAGGAAACAGGATCCCTCACCGATCACTGGATCTGCTAACACCTTGGACTTCCCAGACTCCAGAATAGTGAACAAATAAACATCTGTTGTTTAGCCACCCTAGTCTATGGTATTTTTATTATAGCAGCTCAAACTGACTTAGACAGAGGGAGAAAGAAGTGAATGAAGTAGTAGAAACGAGCATTAAAATTGTAGTGGAAGAGCAAGTCTTGTTGAATTTAAATAGTACACTTTTGGTGTCTTATTGCTAAGAGAAAGAGACTGTCAAACGTGACTTTTAGTCTTTGTTTTGGCTGAGTAAGCATGATAAGAGATAGCAAGCATGCCACATGAATTTTTTCTTTCTCTTTTTAGATACATGGCCTTGCTTTGTCACTAAGGCTGGAGTTCAGTGGCATGATCACAGCTCACTGTAAACTCAAACTCCTGAAGCATGAGGTTCCAGAAATCCTCACACTTCAGCCTCCCAAAGTGATGAGATTATAGGCGTGAGCCACCACACCTGGCCACAGATTGTTATACCTGCCCATCCACAATTTGCAAACTAAGGTGTCATATCACTTACTTCAAAGACATAAAATTGTTTAAGGTGTTGAATAGAGATTTCTTTGGCAAGTGTTATCAGTGGTCTAGGAATGCTGATCCTCATGTAAGCCTCTCTTCTCTGACTTGAAAAAGACCATTCAGTTTGATATGTGAACCGTGGAGGCTGCTGCAGACGGTGAATGATAGATAAAACTCCCTTAAGAAATTTCAGGTGAGGACTGTGACTATTCTCTTAAGGTGGCAGAGCAAAAAAAGATACAGAGGGCTGCACTAGGATGGAGTGGGGGTGGGTTAAGGTTGTGCAAATATCTTTCATAACGCAGAATCTGACCTGAACAATTGACCTAGAGCCATTTTACAATTTGCTCAAAAGCATTTCCTCATAGGGCGGACCTACAGGTTACTAGAGACTGTGGGAGAAAATGCGAGCTGGCAGCTAGAGGAAAATCAAGGGAATGGAATTCAATATTCCCCACTGGGCCTCTAAAGAACCCACACTGCATCCACAAAAAGTTAATTTTGATCATCTATCCTACTCAGACTGAGTCCATCTTCAGCAGCTACCATGTTCATAGGGAGCCAAAAAGTAATGGTTTTTTTGTTTTGTTTGTTTGTTTTTTAAAACTCTTCTCTCCCTTGCATTAATCTTGGAGACATCAGAATCCATGATGATGGTGTTAGTCAAGATTCTGTAGAGAAATAGATTCAATGGCATAAAAACAGTGGATTGATAGTAGATTTATTATAGGAATTGGTCATATATTTATGGAGTCTGTGAAGCCCCCTGATCTGCCATCTGTAAGCTGGAGAACTAGAAAGTTGGTCATAAAATTCATTCTAAGTTCCAAGGCCTAAGAGTTGGGGGGAAAGTGTTAAAAATGTAAGTCTCAGTCTGAGTACTGAGAGCACCAATGGCCTTGTGCAGGAGAGGACAGATGTCCCAGCATGAGCAGAGAGAGTGAATATGTCCTTCCCTCCAGCTGTTTGTTCTATTCAGGTCTTCAGTCAATTAGATGATGGGGAGTGTGATCTTCTTTACTGAACCCATAGTTTCAAATGCTAATCTCTTCTGGAAACACTTTCCCAGACACATCAAGAAATAATTCTTTACCAGCTATCTGGGCACCCCTTAGCCCAGTCAAGATAACACATAAAATTAATCCTCACAGTTACCAGGCTAGGTGAGGAAGAGGAGAAACTTAGGGCAGAAAATAAAGCACCACTATGTCTTCCTTCCTTAACTACCAGCTTCTAAGGCAGGCTCAAGCTGGTGAGGGGACAGGATTAACTTTCAAACAAGTTCTATTTCTTTGTAAATTTAGTATTTATTTCATGTATACTGCAAAATGAGGTTATTCTTATCTTAATTATATTCTAAAAGATATGATTGTTTATTTTTTTATTTTATATTGTTTTAGAGATGGGGTCTTGCTTTGTAGCCCAGGCTGGCCTCGAATTTCTGGTTCCAAGTGATCCTTCCACCTCAGCCTTCTGAGTAGTTAAAAGTATAGGCATATACCAAGCTTATCTTTTTAAACAACACCTTTTTAATCAATAAAAAAGAAAAGATCCTCAAATATTATTCCTGTTACACATTTATACTCCTACAATGGAGAGGGGAATGGGAAAGGAGCTGTTTAATCTTATCTGTCCTTTCATTTCTGAGATGGTAGGAGCTAAGTCTTGCCCACAATGGATTTCTTTATTACCACCACTTCCACCCCTCTGCTTACTCTGGGTTCTTTCAATTTATACAGATAAGCCTCAGTAGCAAATTGTGTTCAGCTATATGTCATTAATCATTTTTTCAAGAGGCTTAGATTTCTCCCATCCTATTGACCTTCCTGAAGCTCAGACTACACACCCTATACATGGAAAGCTAACTTTGAGTAGGAATAATTATGGGAAGTCTAGAGAAGAGGGCAGGCCTTTCTGCATAAAGTCACAGGAAGGAGGAGCTGGCTCCATCTACAGTTTCCTGCCATACCCCTCCATCCCTCAGAGTTTCTGGGTTTGTCTACATGCTCAGGAAGAAAATGGGTAGTCACGGGAACCTAACTTTATGTGAGACCAGCATGGCTCTGTGCTCCAGTATACCAGAACTTATCAGACTGCCCTAAACTTCTGCATTATAAAGAACAGCTTTTCTCTCTAGCAATAGAATTTGGTCTTTTCCTTCAAAGTCATCTGCTAAGAAATACGCTAAATTAAAGTACATATGATCAGAATTGGAGAATTGGCACAATAGGGTTTTCTGTCTGTTGGAGATTCTGTCCATTTAAAAACTCAGAGTTGGGCCAGGGGCAGTGGTTCACACCTATAATCCTAGCACTCTGGGAAACCAAGATGGGTGCATTGATTGAGGTCAGGAGTTCAAGACCAGCCTGAGCAAGAGTTAGACTCCATTTCTACCAAAAAGAAAAGAAGAGAGAGAGAGAAAGAAAGAAAGAGAGAGAGAGAGAGAGAGAGAGAGAGAGAGAGAGAGAGAGAGAGAGAAAGAAAGAAAGAAAGAAAGAAAGAAAGAAAGAAAGAAAGAAAGAAAGAAAGAAAGAAAGAAAGAAAGATTAGCCAAGAGTTGTGCTGC
>CAUYON010132181.1:0-22809 GCA_963573935.1 Arctocebus calabarensis
TTGGCAGGTTTTTTTGTTTCCTTCCTTCCTTCCTTCCTTCCTTCCTTCCTTCCTTCCTTCCTTCCTTCCTTCCTTCCTTCCTTCCTTCCTTCCTTCCTTCCTTCCTTCCTTTCTTTCCTTCATATTTTCTTTTCTTTAACATGATAAAGAGTGTTAGCATGTTGTCTTAATCCATCTTGGCCTGTAAGATTTCTGCTGAGAAGTCTTCTACTAAGGATTTTGGGTTCACTAATTATAATTTATTTGGTTCTTTCCTTTTTCTGCTTTTAAGATCTTTTCTCTGTCTTTGACTTTTGAATGTTTAATAATTATATGTGTTGAGGTATTCTCATTTCTGTCAAATCTGATTTATAAACATTGACCCCCTTGTACATGAATATTTATATCTTTATTCAGTTTTGGAATGTTTTCTGTTATTAAATCTTTTTTTTTTTTTTTTTTTTTTTTTTTTTTTTGCAGCTTTTGTCTGGACCCGGGTTTGAACCCACCACCTCCAGTATATGGGGCTGGCACCCTACTCCTTTGAGCCAAAGGTGCCACCCTGTTATTAATTCTTTGAATAATATTTCTACCCTTTATTTTTTTGTTTTCTCTAACTCTGAAAATAAAATATTTGATATTTTGATGTTATACCATAGATCCTGTAATCTTTCTTTATTACTTTGTATTATTTTTCTTTTTCCTTCTTTGACTATATTTTCAAAAAGTATGTCCTCAGTGTCACTTATTCCTTCTTCTGTTTTATCAATTCTTCTGTTGATGCTTTCTATTATATTATATTTTTATTTAATTAATGTATTTTTTATCCCCAGATTTCTATTTGATTTTTAGTGTTATTTTAATGTCTCTTAAATTTTTGCCACACATTTCTGAATTGATTTTTTTGTTTTTTATTTAAATTTGTTAATTGTCTTTAATGTGGATATTTTGAATTATTTGTCTGTTGTATCACATATATCCATCATATTAGTCAGTCTCAAGACCTGTATTTTATCCATTTGGTGAGGTCTTATTTCTCTGAACTCATGTACATACGATGATTTCTTTGTCTTGAGTGATAAGGTATTTATTTTTATCTTTATAATATAATTTTTTGTGTGAATTTTCCTCTTCAGAGGCCCTTCCAGGGATTCTAAACTGACTGACTGTTGTGTTCCTTGGGTCTTTGACCACTGCAGCTTTCTTAGCACTAGAGGATGTTCCAAGGCCAGGCCTGCCATGATACTCATTAAGACTCTGGCATTGATGCTGTGCTTTATGGTACATATGTACTTAGGGAGGACTGAGGGAGAGTATTTGGGAATACTGGCTATGGGTATGCATCCCAAAGATTGTCTTGGTGACTCAGATGGGCGTGACTCCTAGGAGGTCCCTGCATAGGCAGGATGGGTCCCCAACTGCTGTAAGAGGCTTGAGATGAGACAGCCCTCTCAGTCTTGAGCCTCATCACTCTTGAGAGATAAGATCTTGATACACTCTTGAGCCTTATCATGAGCTCAAGATCTGCCGGGAGGGAAGAGACTGGAAAGACCTTTTGGTTGCCTTAGAGGAGTGTCCATCTTTCATCAATTTCCTGTACAGACAGAGTATTTCCATGACTGCAGAAAGAGGGGTTGAAGCTGTGTCTGTGTTTCCTTGGAAATCACTTCAGCAATGTTCAGAATCACAGATTTAAAGATATGGGCAAATTTCTTATGTAAGAAATACTTATCTAAAACATGAGCTGAGGGATGGTAGTACTGAGCTACAGTGCAATTTTCAAGTTCACTGCTGAGACCATTATTAGGGGCTAATGAACCTTTCCATCAAGACATTATTATATGGGATTCATTCTAGACCCTTGGATAGATGGTTTGAGTTGGAGATTTAAGGCTAAATGTTGGAGAGTATAGCCAAGCCCCTTGGAGGACTGCCATTTCTTGGGTTTAATCTGGAAGCCATCTAGGTGGATCCACCTGCAGTGCTGGTATGTATTATCAAAATGACTCTTCAAGGTCTTTGGCTCTACCAAGGTTTCACAAACTACCTATATCCTGAAACTTCTGCAGTGAAAGGTTTTGACTTTAAATAGGTACAGAATTCTTGTTGTAGGGAAATAATATGCAAGTTGCCTTCTTTTCCATCATCTGGGTGATGCTACTCTCCTGGGACACTCTTTCAATGCTTAGCTTGGCTGTTTTTTTTTTCTTTGCTTTTTAAATTTTTTTATTTTTCTGATGGTTAGACTGAAACTGGTATCCCTCGTGAATTTTTTCCACTTCTTTTTTTTTAATTATCTTTATCATTAAATCATAGCTGTGTACAATAGTGTAATCAAGGGGTACAATGTGATGACATCATATACAATCTTAACTGTTTTCATCAACCTGATTAACATAGCCCTCCCGGCAATTTCTCCATTATTATATGAGGACATTTGTATTCTGCATTTAGCAAGGTTCACCTGTACCCTTCTAAGATGCACCGTAGGTGTGGCCCCACCAATTACCCTCCCTCTGCCCCACCGTCCCCTCTGCCCTCCCTACCCTTGCCCCTTTCCCCATATTCTTGTGTTATAGTTGGGTTATACCATTCACACGACAGATATAAATTAGCTTCATAGTAGGGCTGAGTACATTGGATACTTTTTCTTCCATTCTTGAGATACTTTGCTAAGAATATGTTCTAGCTCCATCCATGTACACATGAAAGAGATAAAGTCTCCATCTTTCTTTAAGGCTGCATAATATTCCATGGTATACATGTACCACAATTTATTAATCCATTTGTGGATCGATGGGCACTTAGGTTTCTTCCATGACTTAGCAATTATGAATTGGGCAGCAATAAACATTCTGGTACAAATGTCTACAAATTACATAATGTGATTTTTGGTCTTCTGGGTATATACCTAGGTAAAGGAATTATAGGATCAAATAGCAGGTCAATTTTTAGATCTCTAAGTACTCTCCAAACATCCTTCCAAAAGGGACATATTAGTGTGCATTCTACACTGCTGGTATGTTGAGTTTTTGTCCTCAAGTTTACCACTTCATTATCTTAAGGTCGCTTATGACTCTTCACTCAAGACAGGAAGATGAAGGGATGTCCTAAGCTGTATCTGTTCATTTTATCTTAGAAAGCAATCCTTTACCCCCCCCCCCCCACGAAGTCCCTAAGCAGAATTACTCATTGTTCAGAACTGGCCGTGTGGCTGGCCATATATAGAGAGCTGGGAAAGTAAATATGTGTCTTTTTTCATCATTAATAGTAAGAAGTGAACAAGAGAGACAATAGCTGAGTTAGCTAATCAATGGGTCCTTCCACCCAGAATCAGAAGCACATACATGTTAGAGCAGAAAGAGACTTTGGAGCTGACTTAAGCCCTAAAAAGAGATGTGAGACCCAGAGAGGTTAATAGCTTATCCACAGTCACCAATTAAGTGGGCAAGACCTAGTGTAGTTGGAGGGGGCATTATGTGGATCATTTTTATGTTTCATATGGATTAGGAGACATTTGGAGAAAATTTCCTTGCATGTCAATGTCTGGAAACCTAAGGTTTCAATACATGTTTATAGTTTTCTTCTAAATAGTTACATGGCTTTCTAGAATGCAGAGGTAAGTTCAGTTACAGAAATAAAGGGGAAATAGAGAGAATTGGCTTCTTGGGGTTGTCTGTTTTGTGGCCAGGAAGGTGTAGAGCCCAGCAAATCATGTATGTCTTCTCTATACAGTCAGGAAACATCAGCATAATGTGAGGGACTGCAAGAGCGGGGAGAGTTAATTCATTCTCAGCTGCAAGCATTTGGTGAGTGCCCAAACTTTGCCCAGTACCAGGTTAGGACCTATGATAAATATAAAATAAGTGCAATTCAATTTAACTTGACCCAACGAACCTCTATGAGTAGGCTTGTTCCAGAATTGATAAATATATAAAGATAAATAAATGATGTTTTCCTTCCAAATGCTCAGAAATAGATTGGACAACATCACAAAACATTCATTCACTAAAATACTATAAAATACTTGTTTGTATGAATATGAAAAAAAGATAACAGAACAAGCTTAGTGAACCTACCTGGACAAGTACTTTTCAATGACCATTCTAGAGCCCAACAGATCAGAAATGAGATTTGTTTACATCATAACACTATTAAACTTTCCGGGATGAAGAAATGAATAGATTGAACAATCCATGGTTCCTATATAAATATAGCAAATTCAGATGACACTAAAGAAGTCAAAAGGAGAAAAAATCAACAAGGACTAGATCTACTCAGAGAAGACTTCTTGAGATTTCAGAACTTCAATTGGGACTTGGAGGATGATATAGATGGTACTTGTACAATCTCACAAGTTGGTGAGAATCAAGATAACATAAGGAGGCAAGAACATGAATGATCTATCTGGAAGCCTGGTCTGTTATATAAAGGGCCCATGGGTCACCTATTTTCTATTCTTCAATCTCCCCGTTGTTGAATTCCAAAGATTTTCTTACATGGTCCTAATCCAAGGTATGCCTTTTGATCTTTGAACAAAGGGTCTCACTCCTTGTGTTCATTCCTAAGAAAGAGGAAGAGTGGTCAGTGCCCCTGCAGAGAGGTTGAACTCCTGGAAGTGACTGGTGTCCCACTTTAACCCTGGTCTCAAGTCTGGAAAATATGCAAAACACTGCTTCTCATCTCCTCCTCACGCCAGGAGGATAGATTGAAAAATTGAAGGTTAATAATTTTGCCAAATGTGGAAGCATGCTTTTATCATTCAGTGTGGCAACACACCTCTAAAGAATTAGTCAACATCAGATGTTCATATCCTCCTCTATGCTATCACCAGATTTCTCCTTTCAGGACATCTCAAGATATTGAAAACTCATGAAGAGTTCCAGATAAAGATGCAAGATGCTAAAGAATCAATAACATTTATCGAATGCTTAGTAAATGCCAAGCACTATTCTAAGTGCTTTGCTTTACATACATAACTCACTTACCAGGGAGAAGGCCCTGTTGTATTGACTATTGAGCCCTTGTGGACTGCAGAATGGAAATAGTGTCCTAGTAAAATGCAAGATGCTGTCTATGCAAATCCAGCTTTTGATAATGGTTAGAAGGAGACATGACCACTGCATCTATTTTAATGACATCATCTATTGTGCCCAAACTTTCCTCCCTGCTACTGCAACCATTGTTCTTCCACACACCCGCCAAAGCTTTCCTGTCCTTGTAACCCAGTGTAGGCTGCAACTTGATAGATCATCACTCACACCCATTTCCTGGAAAGTTCCTCTTTGGGCAGGTGGCACTGCTCGTTGAGTTTCTGAGAGCTGTTACTGGACCACAGTGAGGCCTAATGAAGAAGCCAGTGACAAATGCAGAACGGGAACTCTCTAGAACAATGTCTGATCATCACGATAGTATGTTGGAAAATTTATAACTTTATTCTGCCTTAAGAGAAACCTCTGCACATCACCACCAATCATGCAAACTAGATTCTTAAAATGAGATTAGGCTGAAACACAACGAATCAAAGTTGGAGTCTCAATTGCTCTATGACTTCATTTAAAGTTCCAGTGCCAGAAGGAAGAAAAAAGAAATCAATACTACATTTTCTTCGTCATCAATTTTGCTTTTTGCTAAATGAAAATCCTTGTATTCCTTCCCTTGTTCCCTTTACCATCGAGGATGTTATTTTTCCCCACCTTACCTATCCCATCCTGTGGTGACAGTTGAACTCATGCAAAGAGATTTCTGTAGGACAGAGATATAGGTACAGCCTCATTGCACTAAGCACTTAAAAGTATTGCAGAAAATGTCCTCTCTGTTAACCAAATATTTGCCAGTACAATAGTCGTTGCTTGATTGACTGCCACATGAGTGGGGTCCTAACCCTTCTTCAATGGAGAATCGGTGGTGTACTTACTCCAAACAGCTCTCAGGACCCAAAGGGAAAAATCCGAACTCAAAGCCCACAGCCCAGGCTGTGGGAGTAGGCCTTGAAGAAGGGCCTCTGATAGGGGAAGTGTGGTAGACATGAGCTCATTCATGGACTTTGGTTACAGAAGTAGCAAAGGGACCTCCTCATAAGATGTTCTCCCCTGTTCCATCCCAGACAAACTGAGAGGGTTTTGCTTAACAATAGAGACAACTGTTTCCAAAGCAGCTCCATTGACACAGTTTCCAAGATGGCCGCCATTCAGGACTCAACTTCCTTGGCAATATTTGGAAAGGCAGAAAGAAAGAAAGAAAAATATGCAAGAGAGGAACAAAAAAAAAAAAAAAAAAAAAGAGTTCTGCGGGCTGGAAACTCATTTCCTGAGGAGTGGAGCACATCGCCTTGCTCTCTGGGACTCACGGAGCTCCAGGAAGCTCGACCAATCACTTAATAAGTCATTGAGGACGTGTGGTTTAATTAACTCGCCCAAAATTCCTCCTTTCCCTTTCTCACTTTTGCTATTAATATTTTTCGATATCTGATAATGCAGTGTAGTTAATTCTTTCTGGCTTTATAATGAACACTGCCATAATGAAAAAGGTTAGCAGGGCTTCAGGCAGCTTTTAATTAGCCAGCCGAGCAGGTAAAAGCACTTTATTCTTCTCTTTTTCCCCCCCTTACTTAGCAATTAATGGGGGAGCTCAGTGGCACTTACTGTACCTTTTTTGTTTTCTAATGGATGATGCTACGCAGAGCAGGGAGGCCTTACTGTACCCCTGTCACCACCAAGTGAGTCCTGTGTTACTGCCTTTCACTACTGTGGTTTATGGGATGGAAGCACTTCTGCAGGTTGATAGTTTACCTAATTAAAAAGCTAACTTACCTAGAGTTGTTGTTACCAGTTCCCTGTCTCACATTTTTCCACCTTTGCGTCTATGTCCAGAGACTACCCCCCACCAAAAGGCTTTTATAGCCAAGCTGGCCTGGCTTTATTATGAACATTCTCTTGGTTTTATTTAGTTGAGCATCTTCCTCTAGTGCACATGCTCACAGCAGCTGTGGGGTTCCCTTATTTCACAGACTGGGAAACTGAGGCCCAAAGAGATTGTCTGCCTTCTCTCCAGTTTTGGATATGAAGAGGGACATCCTCAGGTTAAATGCAAAACTGTCTTGCAGGAGAAATGCAAGTTGAGAGAGTTTAAAAATTATGTGAGCCACTTCCAAATCTATTAATCGATAAAGTCACGAGGAGAATATTTTTATTATGGGGAGAGTTATTTGCATGATTCCTCTTCGTTTTGCAAATATGGCAAAAATTGTTCTGGGAGTACATAACACGTTTTGTGTGTGTTATAGGCTTGATAAAAGCTGACTCTTTCTCAGACTCTGCACTGTACTCCAGAGAAGGACTAGGGCAATGTTTGTAAAAGCCCAGGGTCTTCTGAGGACGAAGAAGTAGAGACTGTGAGTCCGCTAAGATTCAGAGCTGGGCATGGCTTCCAGGTGTATGGAACGGTCTTGTGCAAAGTCAACCTGAAGGAAGGACACCCAAAGCGTAGGAAAGAGACCTACCAGGATGAAAGCAGCCTAAGCTAGTGATCTGGGCTTGACCCAAAGGGTCTGGGTTCCTGGTGCAGGCTGTAGTGAAGCTATCTCTGTGGCACACACTGGGAATGATGACCAAGTACTTGAGAATCAACTAACAGAGATCACTATTAAGAGCAGACCTGTTCTAAAGACAGTTAATGGTACGATACTCATCACTCAGGAGTGCTGTCTAAATGTGTCTGTTCCGTAATATCCCCTTATTCATAAGCTTCATGGAAAGGAAAGATAAAAGTGTGAATATAAACACTGGTTGCATCATATGTGCCAGATAGTTAGTGCCTTCTCTTCTCGCCACATGCCAGGTTCAGGAACTCTGGCTGGATAGAGATCTCACTAATGCCATTGGGGCAATGGGACTTGAGCCTTGAACTTCACAAATCCCTAGTACATACTTTGACGTCTTGGTTGCTTGTAGCTTCTGGTATGTGATCTTAATGAAGTTGAGGTTAAAATAATGACTTGAATTGCTTTTTGTTGCCAGTGCAAACTTCAGTAGTAGCAACAGCAGTGCTGGATGCAAAAGCATGGACGCAGTTTCCATGAAAAATAAATGCCTAGGCTTCCAAGCCTGCCAGGGTGACAGCCGCCTGGGTTTCAGGGAGAATTCTAGAATGCTAACCTTGCAGTCCAGAGCAGGTGTTGCTGGAGTTTCATGCCCATGGGACTATGTAAGGCTGCTGTCCAGCTGTGACCCGCTGTGGCAGCCCCCACCATAGTGACACTGGTGAAGTGATCTGATGTTCCATTTCTCCACCTGGCCTTCCAAAGCAGGAGTGGCCTCCCGGCCGTAGTGTCTCAGAGGTTCTAGGACAATCAGGGTGGGGGTGTGGGTATGTGTATAGGGGTGCTACCTGTATGGGGGCTTTTCTGGTAAGAACTCAAGTTGGTGAAGTCTGTAAGTTTGTTAAATTGTTATTTTGTATTTAAAAAACTCTTTAAAGTTTTTAATGCAATAGCGCATCCACTATCATACTGGGGTCGCGTGACATTCTCCATGTCCGTTAGGGAACCATTTTCCCCATTTTACAGATGAGGAAATGAGCAACAGAGGTTAGCTTCCTCTCCAAGGAAGGGCTCAGCTGGAGGTGATTCTGCCTCATCGGGGACATTGTCTGGGCAATGTCCAGAGACGTGTTTGTTATCATGGGGTGGGAGGCTGGGGGTGCCACTGGCACCAAGTTAGAAGAGGCCAGGGAAGCTGCTGAATCTGATGTTATGCACAGACAGTCCCCAGTGGCAACGAATCAACTAAGACACCTGCACACAGGGCTGAGAAGTCCTGGTAAAGGGCAACAGGTAAAGGAGAGGCTGGAGTAGCCCAGGCACCTGCCTTCCAACTGCGTCTCCCATTGCTCCCGACTGCCTTGGCTTCTGGAGTGTTAACCAGAGGAAGAAGGAGCTGCTGATGCCTAGAACCTGTGTCTACCATTCTAGTGGACAAACCTGCTGTTTTTTTCACTATGTCCTGGGTGTCAAGCCCTGTTCTCTGCACTACACACCCAACAACTCAATCCTCCGAGTAGCCCTCCACTGTGAGATGAGGAAATGGAGACTCAGTGAGATGAAATAACTTTCCAGAGGGTGTGCGGTGGAATTAGTAATGCAGCCATCTCCCTCTGAAGCGACTCCTGTCTCCACTCCCCCCCCCCCCAATTGCGACAGAGACAGGAGGCTGTGCTCAGCCCAGTGGCTCCACGCACAGAACGAGGATTCCCATGGGCTTTAACATAAACCAGCTAATTTTTATACCACCAGAAGCCACAGGTTCCAGGATCACCACAAAAAGCAAGTTTTCAAGAACATTCTCGCTCTTGTTCTCTCTGGCATACAGATGCGAGATTTCGGCCTCAGCAATTTCTACTCCCTGACAGATGCCCTTCTCCCCGTTACACCCCTGGCATCATGTGTCGTTGCTTCAGTCATTCATACACTCACTCAGAAAGACTTTATCAAAGGTCGCAGGTACAAAGACGAAAGAAATAGAGATTGTCCTTTATTCCCGAAGCGCTGACAGTCCTTTGGGTCAAATACGACATTGCAATGTGCTCGGGGCAGGATAGAGATGTGGCCAGACCATCGTGCTCACACCGAAAAGGGGTTCCAATCCAGCTGGGGAGGCAGCAAATCAGGGGTTCCAATCTAGCTGGGGAGGCAGCTCCTAGGAGATAACCAAGTGCAGTCTTAGAGGTAGAGATGGAATTAGTTAAGTAGAGAAGGGGACAAGGGCATAAAAAAGGGCATTTACCGAAAGTTCAGACAGTCTAGTGTCACTGGAGTGTCATCCACAAAGCGGGAGTAATGCGTGGCAGAGATGAGACGCAGGCTGAAGCCGAAAGCAGGGCCTGTGTGCCGTGGGCACGTGGAGGAGAAGGAGTTTGGGTGTTCAGGTTAAAAACATTCAGGGACAGCTAGCTTGTATTTTAGATCAGACTGTGCGAACCCCACGTGGGAGGCAAAGCTGGAGGCCGGAGGTCGGCTGGGAGGTTGTGCTGGAGTTGGGGCCAACATCCTGCCGTAGGAGTTGGAGAAGGAGGGTCTAGATTACAAAACATTTGGGGAGTAGAGTCAGCAGAAGTAGGTGTCTAGATGTGGCAGGTCTAGGAAAAGGAGAGGTTATGTTTGGACTTACTTGAAGTAGGATGTCCAGGTAGATGGATCTGTTCGGTGGCTAAATGAATATGCAGGTCTGAACTTGCAGGGACAAAGACAGGCTGGAGGGAGGATTTGGGCAGAGAGGTAGGAGTTGTAGTAATGAAAATCAGTTGAGCAAGCTGGCCCTGATGCCTGCCTCAGTTTAATTATCTGTGACCAAAGTGCTGGGCAGATGTACAAACACGGCCATCCAGAACCCACGCTCGCCGGGGTGGGGAGAGCATCTAAAGAAGTCATTGCAAGCGAGTAAACTGTCCAAAATAAGGTGATTGCAACTTGGCAATCCAGCTTGATCTGGAGATTTCATGGGAAGCTGCCTTCTTCCTTCTCATTGAGAAGAGAAGGGCTGTTCTTTGGAAGTAAAGAACCTGAGTGGCAGAGATGAGAAGCAGGCTGAAGCCGAAAGCAGGAACTGTGTGAAGGTTGACTCTTCACCAAGTTCACAGTCTTCACTGGCTTAGACTTGGACTATTCTTTTTTTTTTTTTTTTGTAGAGACAGAGTCTCACTTTATCGCCCTCAGTAGAGTGCCATGGAGACACAGCTCACAGCAACCTCCAACTCCTGAGCTTAGGCGATTCTCTTGCCTCAGCCTCCCAAGTAGCTGGGACTACAGGCACCCGCCACAACACCCAGCTATTTTTTGATGCAGTTTGGCCGAGGCCAGGTTTGAACCCACCACCCTCTGTATATGGGGCCGGCACTCTACTCGCTGAGCCACAGGTGCCACCCCAGACTTGAACTATTTTTAACGTGAATATTCCCTGCGGGATCATGAATTATGGGCGACCTTGTCTGGACTTGAGACTCCTGTTTTAGGCCTGAAGGTCACTGAGTTTCCCATATCATCCCCCTTTCTACTAAGTCGTGGTCCTTCCTGAATGGCAGGACACAAACATGTATGGACTTATGTGCTCACGCATGCCTGTGACCATGCCAACAAAAACCCCTCCCCTCCCTTCTCTAGTACACACACATACTTCAAGTCAGAAAAACACATGCTTCCACATTAACGCCTGGCACCTGGCATCAGATAAATCCAGCCCTGTAATTATTCTAAGGCTTTGCTGCAGCTCTCTCCTGCCCAGCCTTGAAGGCTGGTGCCAGTCACCATAACTAGGTGTGAATTAACACAACGGCATTCGTGTCGCGGAGCCTCCTGGGCTTGTGTCTGAAGCACGGGGCTGTGTTTTAGAGACGTGGATAAAGTTCATTAACAGGTGCCAGCACAGTTCCTCAAAGGGCAGTTCTGCCATATTTCCAGTCACTGTTCAGAATTCTCATTAGCCAATTACCCCGCTCCCATCCTCCCTGATTCTGTGGTAATGTGTATTTTAAAGCCTCGATAAGACACAGCATGTTTTAAATATACCTTAATGTATTGGAAATGCACAAACCCCCTTTGGGTTTATATATTTTAACCACTGTCCAATTTTGCAAAGTTATAAATAAATGTTACAGGCATCAGCTGCAGTTACAGAATCAGCTGGGGATATTTAAAAGCCAGTCTAAAGTCTATTTAGCCAGCCACCTCTAAATCTGAGATATCGAGCATGGTGAGCAAAGCAGGCAGGAATATGCAGATGATTTCCTGGTAATAAAATCAACAACCTTGACACACGAAGTGAGATTGAATGGGAATAGGGTTGGTGGGGGAAGCAGCTTGGTTCAATTAACAAGTATTTATGTGCAAGTGACTATCCTGGGCTTGGCGGCTACAAAGTGGTTCTGGCTGTCAAAGAGTTTATGAACGTGTGCTGGATGATGAGACAAGGGCCCGGGTAATAATCAGAGAGGTTGAGCTGCGAACCGCTGGAGAAGAACAAAGTGTTACAAGTGTTGGATAGGGAGGGTTCAGAGACAATTTCTTGGAGGAGGTGGTAATGGAGATGAACTTTGGGAAATGGGTCTAATCTGATAGGCAGAGAAAGGAAACTTGGAAGGGCGTGTCGGACGGTCTGGTCGGGTGGGCGTGTCGGATGCCCACGGGGTAGTTAGTGATGGAAATACGGCTGAAGGGCAGGGAGGGCCCAAATGTGTAAGGTCTTGAGTGCTTACATAGGAGTTTTAAAATAATTTAGGAAGAAACGGTGGGAATGAAAAGCTTTTTGAGCAGGGCAGCAGATAAGAGCTACCTTTCAGGAGGACTTAATTGGCAGCCTGGGATACCAAGGACAAGAGGAGGAGACACAGGGATTGAGGAGAGCAGTTTGCTCAGGAAATAAAACTCAGAGGGAGAAGGAAGATCTGAATCAGGGTTTGAGGGGGGACTGGAGAGGAAGAAGCAGCTCTGCAGCGAGACAGGGGGAAGGACGACCCACATGAGGAGCACAGGTGCCAGCCCGATCTGCAGCGCGTGCACGCGGGTGAGGCGCTCATGCAGGGGGCCGACGACCGCACCAGTGTCCTCAGTGGCTGGGGCTGGGCTCTGGGCAGAGCGGAGGTGAGGCTGCCCCCAAGACAAACTGACTTGCTGTTGGTGGGGGGTGGGAGATGCGGAAAAAGTTCCACGGGGGTCGGGGGGGGGGAGGTCTGAACTCCAGCAGGAGGCTGGCTCTGGGAGCTGAGATAGTAAATGAAGCTGGCAAGGCCAAGGCGCGGGAAGGGCCTGCTGCGTCCCGGAGGCGCCCTGCCTCCTGCCGGTGGTGATCTCTGCACCAGCAACAGTGGGAGCTGGGAAGTTCAAGGGCTGATTCTGCTATTGAACAAGGGAAGACGTGAGGCAAGGGGGCAGCGCTGCAGGGAGGTCAGGGTGAAAGAGTGGGAGCCCCAGGGAGGGTGCTGGTGAAGGGAGAAGAGGGTAGCAGTGGACGGGGAGACAGTAAGCACCATTTCTCTCTGAGAAGTCCCCCTGTGGACTCATAGGAGTCAATCTAATGACATTTTCCACCCCCTATGGGAGAGAAGTGTTTTTTCCTTTTTTTCTTTTTTTTTAAGATTTTTAAATTATTATTATTATTATTTTTTTATTGAATCATAGCTGAGTACATTAGTTCAACCATGGGGTACAGTGTTAAATTATTTTTTAAACAGAGTCTCACTCTGTTGCCCCAGGCTCAAGTGCTAGCACATCACATCGGAGAGGTTGAGCTGAGAACCGCTGGAGAAAAACAAAATGTTAAGAGTGCCGAATAGGGAGGGTTCAGAGACAGCAACCTCAAACTCCTGGGTTTGGGTGCTCCTCCTGCCTTAAACTCCCAAGGAGCTGGGACTACAGCCACCCACCACAAGTTGCAGCTAATTTTTCTGTTTTTTTTTTTTTTTTGAGACAGAGCCTCAAGCTGTCACCCTGGGTAGAGTGCTGTGGCATCACAGCTCACAGCAACCTCCACTTCCTGGGCTCAAGCGAGTCTCCTGCCTCTGCTCCCAAGTAGCTGGGACTACAGGCACCCGCCACAATGCCCAGCCATTTTTTTGGTTGCAGCCGTCATTGTTGTTTGGTGGGCCCGGGCTGAATTCGAACCTGCCAGCTCAGGTGTACGTGACTGGCGCATTAGCTGGTTGAGCCAGAGGCGTCAAGCCTAATTTTTCTGTTTTTAACAGAGACAGGGTCTTGCTCTTGCTCAGGCTGGTCTTGAACTCCTGAGCTCAAGGGATCCTCCCACCTCAGCCTCCCGGGGTGCTGGGACTATAGGTGTGAGTCGTCTGGCCTGTCCAAAGAAGTTTCTTGAAGACGATAGTTCACCCGTCAGGTTTCAGAGAAGCAGATTATTAGTTTTGTGTATGTGTGTGTGTATGTATATATGTATGTATATTTCAAATCCTGTAAAAAAACATTTAGGTAGATAAATAGAGATATCTAAATATATGTCTACATGTATATACACACATAGATCTGCACACAATGTACATACACACATGTATATATTCATAGACACATATTCACTTGTATATACACACGCATACACGCCACACATACGTGGATGAATATTTGTCTCTACCCATGTCTGTTTCTATCTGTGTTTCTATCTACCCACTTACCTAATCACTTGAGTGGTTTGTCATAGGAATTGTCTTACACAATTGGGGGAACTGCTTAACCTGTCTTTGGCAGCTTCATCTGATGCTGGAGCCTGTAGTTCACAGGGCAGGCAAGCAAAGGGAGAGGAGAGATCTATCTCCTGTGCTGGGAGAGCAAGGCTCAGCTGAGCACCAGGAGGAGCTGGAGCCCACGAGGACAGAGGGCTTCTGGGTCAGTTCTCACGCCTCCCACCATTGTGAACAGTAGACTGCAGGAGAAGGTGGTGCCTTCCATCACGGAGCTCAGGGACCCCTGGCCCTGGAGTCACAGCAGACTTCAGGAAAGGCAGAGCAGTTACCTGCCCAGCAGGTGCCCTGTACCAAAGGGAAGGATAGCAGGAAAGCACAGACCACTGAGTCTCCAAAACAGTCACCGCTGTGTCACTTCTGCCCTCTGATTTTTGCTGGAAAATATCTCTCGTGGCTCCACTGCAAGGAGGAAGTCCTGGGTAATGTAGCTCATTCCACATTTATAAAGCCAGCACGGCCAATGTGGGTACAGGGAAGAGAACAGAGGAGGGAGAGAGAAAAGGAGCAGGATAGGACAGGAATAGGCTCGTCATCTGCCTTCTCTAGTTCCAGGGCTCCAATCTGCCACACAAGCAGAGCCCAGAGTGACTGTGAGGTCCCTGAGGTCAGAGTCTGCACCACCTTTTCTGATTCTCTTCCATAGCATTTAAGAACAAGCTTAAATCAGTCTCCAAGTACTGTACTATTCTGCTGTTTTACATCTTATTACTACCCAGTAGAATCCCAGATGGGGAGGATCAATATTATTCCCATTTTACACACAGGGGAAGTGGCGTGTAGGGAGGTAAGGAATAGGTTCAAAGCCACACAGCTAGAAAGTGGCAGAACCTGTATTTGAACCTCAGTTAGTCTGACTCTAAAGCTTCTACTTTGAATCTCTACTAAATCTAAAGCATTATCAGTATCAGCTCCCAGTATCTGGTCCAGAGCAGGATTTTAATAAATAATAATTAAACGAATTTCTGGATTTGTGGGTGAGTGATAGATGAATAGATGGGTAGCAAATGGCAGATGGGTGGATAGATGGTGGAACCAAGGTTATGCAGGAGAAACTGGGAGTTTGGGGGGATAGAGGGTCAGGGGAAGAGTATGAGAGGTACTGGTAAAAGCAGACTTGACTCTGTGGGGTGCTTATCTGTGATCGGGGAGGGGAGAGAAGCTGCGAGGAGGCCAGACACGTGCTGAGTCCAGCTTTTCTTTTGCCAGCGAGTTAGTCCACAGGCTCTTCATGAAAGACTCTGCTTCCAATGGATCATCATTTGTTACTGACCAGGGCCTGTGTAAGCAGTACGCCAAGGATCAGGTGTCTGAGTCCTAATTCTGCATTCATAAGCAACTTGCTGGTGAACTTGGCTGTCTGATTCTTCATCTGCCCCATACCATGAAAATGCTTGCCTGGCAATTTTGCAGAGTTCTGGCCTTTACCCTATGTCTGAGGTTCGACCTGAGGAAAATCTGGGTTAAGTCTGAATATAGGAGTGGTACCCTTAGGAACGGCCCTGGACCCTTCGAGATTGTTCCTGGAAACGTGTTGAGTCCATCAGATGCAGGCCTCACAGAGTGTTGCCTTGGCAGCCTGCCTCTCCTGCTTGGGGAAGTGGTTCCTCTGAGTAGGAGCTTGTCTCGGAGACAGTTTGTCTGCTTTCTCTCCCAGCCTTCCTGTGTATGGGAACAGCTTCTATCCACACCCTGCCTCCTCCTTGGCAGCTGGATCCCTGCCCTCCCCGTGAGGTTCCAGGAGACAGGGACGTTATTGGCTAGCCCCCAGGAAAGGCTCTGGATCGCAGTTGTGAGCCCTGACAGTGATGACTAGGAGGTAACATGTCAGACTGGAGAGCTGCAGAGCTGGTGGACTGGGCTGGGTTCGCCAGCCACACAGGGCATGGGAGGCAGGGCCTGCGCTCTGGACAGGGTTCAGCACACGCAGACCTGTCTGCCATCCTTAGGAGTTAGGCACTGCTATTTGTGTGTCTGCATTCTCCAGGGCTATAGGCTCAGGAGTCTTAGAAATCCTTCTGGCACCGGAGCACCCCACTGGCCACAATTACCCTGTTCAGTACCAGGTCAGCATCTTTGCAGAGACTGTTTGCCGATAGCCCTCTACTGTGTCCATTGGTCCTGTTGACTCGGGTCCACAGAAAGCCTGACATGTCCCTAGTGGCAGAACAAAGCTAGGAGCAAATTCTGTCTGCATCACAGAATCCTTAGGCTATTGTGACATTTGGAGGTCACCTGGCCCATACATTTGCCTGCAGGCAGGCCTGGACATAAACCAACCTAGACAGGTGAGAATCTGTTCTCTTTCTCTGCCTTCAAAACTTTTTTAAAGGACATTTCACGTATACCCTGGTGTCTAATATTCCTCAACCCAGGGTCTCCCTTAGAGCTCATCTGTATTCCTCTTGCTCCCAGGCTTTTGGGATGTGCATTTCACTGGAAGTGGAGGGAGGAGCCCGTAATACTCACACACAGTAGGATGCTGGAGCCTGCTCATCTGGGCTTCTCAGAGCCAATTGTGTATTTCTTTCCAACTCCGGGTTCAGTGACATCACATTGATAGCTTACCATTGGCCATGCTATGAATATTTACACCAGAGAAATTGGCAAACACAGCCAATCAGGCCTTTTAAAACATTTTCTCCTCCAGAGAGCCAGGTGTTTGATAATTACCAGCACACAATTGGGTAAGGGCAGCAATGCTCCTTAACACGATGTGCGTGATACTTACTCTCTGTAAACTTTACTTTAGTGGCTTCTGGTATCACCTCAGTGCCTTTAGATCAAGCTCACTCACTGGCAGGATCGTAATTTCCCAGAGAGCAGAGGCTATGACTTACATTCTCCCACCACGTGGGGCTTTTTATATAGGAATTGTGTGTCGAGTAGATACCAAAGGAATGGAGAAACACATTGTGAGGCTGAATGACTCCTAGATTTTCATTACCTCAATCCTAATGCAAACCTATTCTTTGAGTCAGGTTTGCCAAATGGAAGATACATTTATCTGAGTTGACTTCAGGCTTGTATATACAATTTAATTCAAGAAGAATTTATGAACCATCTACTCAGTGTTGACCTTGTTCTAGGCTCTGGAGCCAGAGCAAGGGGGATTTTTATGAGTAGCAGCAGCCCATCACTCCCATTCTCAATTTAAATTACAATTTCATTTGGAAGATGTGTATACAAACAGAGAGCAATAGGAAAGTTCGAGAAGAGTTGTGCTTGAGGGATTTTGAGTAATCATGAAACACAGTGGTTATGATTGGGGCACTGGGGTCACATTGCCTGCCTTCAAACTCCAGACCACCACTTAGTAGATTTGTGACTTTGGCAAAGTTGCTTAATGCCCTCCCACCCTGACTCAGATTCCTCATTCTAAGGGGATAATGAAATCTGTCTCACGGACTAGTTGTCAGATTCAATGTATTAATGTTTATAAATTACCTGGCACATTGCCTGGAGCATTGCAAATGTAAAACATATAGTAGTCATTATTTTTTTATCATATAATCTAATGTCCTCTTTAAAAAGGAGGAAACTGAGGCCCCAAAGTTGGAAAATGACGATTTACCAGTTAGTGGCAGGCCTGGGATTAGCAGCAGTGACTCACTTCACTTGTCAGTGTGGGTGAAGGTACGTGCTGTGGGGGTGAACGTGTCCCCAAACCCGAACCTCCGTGCCCTACCGCAGTCACTGCCATTTCACTGTTTACTCAAGGTCAGATGTAGATCAGGGACCCTACTTGCTTCTGTGGCCATATCATCTGGGCCCTGTGGACCCTCATGCCACCATAAGAGGGGCTAAAAAAGATGAAAGAGAAGCAGCATCTCCTAACTGCTCTGGCCAATCCTTTGGTGCCATCGCCCCTGCCTAGGAGATGAGGCAGCCAGGAAGGCACGAGCACCGTGTCTCCTGCAGTAACAGTACAGAAAACATCACAGGCAGTATATGATTAAGTGCGACAGTGTGTGATTAAGTGGCCTGTGACGGGTACAGACAAGTGCTGTGGGAGATTAGAGAAGCGGTAAAGAGGGACAGAGCAGCGGAACAATGCGTGTTGAAGAAGCACTAGCTCAGGACTTAGGACCAGCCCGAGACCGAGAAAGCTACGAGGGGTCAGGAGAAGTGGAGAGGAAGGTGGACCCCCATAGCACAGCACGGATAAGGAGGGAGCCCCTGCAGTGAGGTCCCTGAGCTTCCCCACTCATCCTCACCAGGGATCAAGGAGGCTGAGGTTGCCAGCGTGGTCAGCGACGATTCCCAACAGCTCAGGCCACTGCCACCTCCTCTTCCTTTTGCATTCATCTGGAGAAGCTTCCACGGAGCCCAGGTTTCTTCATAAGTCCCCTAACAAATGCTTCCCGACAAAACGCAGTATGGTAGAAGAAGCATGGGTTGTGAAATTGATAGCCACAGTTTCCTGTTCACCGACAATCTGTGTGACTTTTAGCAAGCATCCCCACCTCTCTGGCAGCAGATCTCATGGCTAAAATGAGGACTTCCCTAAGTCTCTTTACAGAGCTGATACTCTGGGTTCTAAACCTTCCATAGCCACCGTGCATAGAATAGGGTAAAATCTTTGGAGGGATAGCCTGGGACTCTCTTCTGGGTAAGGATTCAGGGAAGGAGATGATTTCATCAGAGATCTAGCAGTTTAGAGGCTGAACAGGATTGCACATGGCACATGCAAATCTTTGGTGAGGGGCCAAGCTTACATCAGAATGGAAACCGGATAAAGAGGCCGCCCTGGAAACTGTGCCCAGCCTCATAAATCTCAGCACTGACATATCAATCACTCACTTCAATCAGTTGCAACATTTTTTTTCTTTTGGAAATAAATAAAGATGAAGGCAAGAGATACCACACAAAGAAGAAATCTCAGAGCAGCGCGGAAAGTCACACCGCCACCGAGTCCTGAAGCTGGCTTCTGATTTATGGAGCAGGCTGAGTTTGATAAATCAGGTCCCTCAATCCAATGGGTTTAGGCTCTTGTTGCCTGAATGGGAACTTAATGTTCACTCATTCATAGGTGAGATGCTGCATCAGAAACTTAATAAATAAATCTGTTATTTACAAGGGTATCCGTGTTTATTTGTTTGTTTTTTTTAAACCAAACGTATAAATCATACACATCTCAGATAAAAAACTTTACTGGTATAAATTGTCCCTCCCTTTCTATAAATCTCCCATTTAGAATCCTTCCTGGTCAATCAGATCCTGCATATTTGGGGCAGGGAGCTGGGAGGAAAAAAACCAGAATGTGACTTGAGGTGTTGGGAGGAAAATGGGAGAGGCGGGGCAGGGGGACGGGGAGCACAGGAGTAATTTGTTCCTCATTTAGCCTTGGACTCTTTTTATTTATTTTATAGCCTCTTTGGCTTTGGGAGTCTACTGATTAAAAAAAAGTTTCAAGTCAATAAAATATGCAACTAGAGATGGATTCTGGAGCTAGTTTATTAGACAATTTCCTATATGGCTCCCTGGGGGAACCCACAAATCTTCAACCCCTGCAGGAGTGGGGCTCTCCTGGCATTAACCCTTGGGGTGCCTCTAGCAGCTCTCCCCAGTCCTGGGCTCCTGCCTCTACTTTCCCCGGGCCAGCTTCTTCTTCCTGGGCCTGGGGCGTCAGCAGCCTCCTGAAAAAGCCAGAAACCTCCCTTCCTCCCTCTGTTTTTTCAGAATGCCACCTCGTCTTTCCTAGAGACGTCTTCTCTAACTAAGTGCAGTCTTTATATTAGTAAATGACAAGAAGAAGAAGAAGGGGAAACTTCAGAGGATCTAATAAAGGAAATGCTTGTGTCTTTAGGAGAGACTTCATTTCTGTATTTTGCAGACCTGCAGTGTGGATGGAGTGAGATGGGGCCAGGAGGAATGAAATTTCTCTTGGGCAGGCTCCCATTTGGCTGCTCACAGGTATAGGCAGGTCCTCCTAACTGCCAAAAAGGGCTTCTATCTACTTCTCCATAACCTGTCCTTTCTCTGAGCCACCTTCCCGGCTCCGCCACCAAACCTGGGATAGGTATCGCCTCCTCGGAGCCCTCCTTGCCCAGGCTGACTTTTTATTTATATTTATTTATTTATTAAGAGATAGAGTCTCACTTTGTCTCGGTAGAGTGCCGTGGCATCACAGTTCATAGCAACCTCCACCTCCTGGGCTTAGGTGAGTCTCTTGCCTCAGCCTCCTGAGTATCTGGGACCACAGGCACCTGCCACAACTCCCGGCTATTTTGTTGTTGTTGTTGCAGTTCGGCCAGGGCTGGGTTTGAACCCGCCACCCTCGGTATATGGGGCTGGTGCCCTACTCACTGAGCCACAGGTGCCACTCTCAGGCTGACTTTTTAAAGAAGAGGTTGTTTCAAAGAACATCTTTACTGAGGAATTGAAGAGATTTCATTTTAACTACGGGGGTGCCTCACTTAGCACACTAAATACATAGGTTGCAAGTAAAATGAAAAAAAAAAAAAGAAAAGAAAAGAGAGAAATCTTCTTTTAAAAGCACTGAGTTTCTTAAAGCAATCTTATGATAAATCCTCTTGCAAAGAATTATTGTGCTCCTGCACAACAGGTTTGTAATTCTGTCTCCTTGCTGGATGTTTCCACCTAGATGATAACAAGGGTAACAGTATTGACTGATTGGCTGCTAACTGTGTGTCAGGCAAGTGTTTGTGGAGGTCGTGTATGTGAATGTACGTATATATGTATGTGTAATTTTCCCACCCCAACTGTATGCTATAGGTACCATATTATCCCCATTTAACAGATCAAGAAACTGAGGTATAGAGCAATATGGCCAATGAGTGATAAAGCCAAGAAGGCTTTCTAGCTGTTCAAACTCAATGTTCCTAAAACCAAAGTTATAGTATTTCCACCTTGGTCGGTTTAGACTTGCCTTTTTCTTACCTCTGCGTCTTGCACTACAATTTACTCAATTAGTGGGCAACGTCAGAGCCCCATTTTTCTCTCCTCACTCCTTTTCTTCCTGCCTTGCCCACGGTCAGTTGTCAAGTCCTGTTGATTGGACCACAGTTTTACTCCTCTGGTCACTTCTGTGCCTCTTTGGCCCCTCATCTCTCGTGTCCTGTTCCAGTAGCAACCACCCAGTATCCTTGCCCAGCCTCCATGGGCGCTCACCCTTCCTAAAGGTCTAGGCTCCTTGTGTCGTGCTCCTGCCGCCTTCACGTTGAGTGGGTGCTGAGCAGCAGCCTTACGGTGACAGTAACATGTGGCCAAAGCCTGTAGGAAGGGAGGCAGCCAAACCTGGGGATGTCTGGGGGAAGTGCATTTGAGCAGATGGAACAGCATGTGCGAGGACCCTAAGGCCATGGAGGGCCCCCCCAGTGAGAACTGGGGGCTATAGATGCAGCTCAGCCTCCTGGCTCTGGCAGCTGTGGCCCTGCAGTCTGTCCTCAACCTACCTCTCCTGCCCCCACATCTACTGACCTCTCCCCCAGGCAGTCCTTGCCCCGCGCAATGCCACCTCATCCCTGCTTCCTCCATTGTCTCTCTTAGGCAGTCACAGTCAATCCCGTTTCCTCTCCCTATTTTGGACATTGTCCGTGCCAGAACCAATTTACCCTTCACCTGGACTTCCAGAAGACCCATCGCTTTCTGCCCTGAATTATAAACCTCATCTGTATTTCGGTTATTTTTGCTGCTTGGGAGCTGAGATGTAACTGACTTGATTCAACCATGTGCTCTCTATAGGGCACAGTATAGGTCCTGGGAGCGCCGAGCCGCAGGAGACCCTGCCCAGAAGGAGGAGACAGTCCAGGGGGAGAGCGGCACACAGCCATAACGTCAACTTAGTATGTTTGTGCTGAGCTGGCGGTCTTCATGTGGACTTGGGGGACACAAAAAGAGGGTTGTTGTAGCCCCAGTCCCTTCTGTACCCCATAATGCAGACCAAAGTACCATACACATTATAGGATGTTGGGGAATGTTTATTTTATTTTATTTTATTTGAGACAGAGCCTCAAGCTGTCGCCCTGGGTAGAGTGCTCTGGCATCACAGCTCACAGCAACCTCCAATTCCTGGGCTCAAGCGAGTCTCTTACCTCCACCTCCCAGGTAGCTGGGACTACAGGCGCCCACCACAACGCCTGACCATTTTTTTGGTTGCAGCTATCATTGTTGTTTGGCGGGCAGGGCTAGATTTGAACCAGCCAGCTCAGGTGTACGTGGCTGGCGCCTTAGCCCGTTGAGCCATAGGCGCTGAGCCGGGAGATGTTTATTTAATTGAATAATCCCTCAGTGACTCTTGGGTTAAAAGAGATTTAAAAATATGTAGTTGTCTTAACCCTACTGAGGTATATATATTATATCAAGGGCTTACACATTCTACTGTGAGCTCATGGGTGATTGTTCTGAAAATGTCCTCAAGGATTTTTGTGTATTTCATATGTGCGTTTTAAACTACCTAAGGATTTTCCCTATTCTATTCTTCTGTTCTTCGGAGAATAGTGACCTGAAAAAACTGGAATCTTTTCCATATCTGTACATTAGAGCAAGATCAGCCTCTACCCCATACTCTTACCCAAGCATGGGCCACCTTGGGCCTGATTTTTCCACCCTCGAGAATGGAAGGGTGGAAGA
>CAUYON010132188.1:0-14223 GCA_963573935.1 Arctocebus calabarensis
TCACAGCTCACAGCAACCTCCAATTCCTGGGCTCAAGCGAGTCTCTTGCCTCTGCCTCCCAAGTAGCTGGGACCACAGGCGCCCGCCACAACGCCCGGCTGTTTTTTGGTTGCAGTCGTCATTGTTGTTTGGTGGGCCCGGGCTGGCTTCGAACCCGCCAGCTCAGGTGTACGTGGCTGGCGCCTTAGCCCGTTGAGCCACAGGCGCCAAGCCTAAGCTTTCTTCTTTAGTTTCAGCTATGTCCACCGCCCAAATGTACTCATCCATCCTTGGTTTTTCCCCTTTGTTCCTCTGCACTCGGGTGTCTAACCAGCATCTCCAAAGTCATTTAATTCTGTAACTCAACTAACTCATTCCCGCAGCAGGGCTTTTGCAGTTGCCATTCTGTTTGCCTGGAACCCTTTTCCCACCTAGCCCTTACGCAGCAGGAGGGAGCCCTGCTACAGTGGCGTGTGATCGCAGTGCTGGTCTGGATGAGGAGCGCGCCCGGGGACGTGCGGGTGGCCTGGGGAGGCATCCGGCAGATCGCCCTGGGAAGGGGACTCGACCTGTTGGAGGCCGGAGCCTTCTGGCGCCCAGGGCACGCTCCCTTGCACCGTAGCTGTGGTAGGGAGCTGGCAAAGCCGAGGGCCCTTCACCACCCTGCGGGCTGGCTGGGGCGCATAGATGGTGGGCAGAAATGACTGGCACATCCCATGTGTCATATCTCTCATTTAAAACCCAGGTTAAGCACCTCGTGGGCCTGGCGCGGGGTCAAGGAGCTTATGGTTCCAACCAGAGCACTGTGGAACCTTCAGGTCTCAGACGTGGCAACCTAGACGCAGACTAGACCGACAGATAGTAAATAGGAAGCCAATCCAGCCCGCAGCCGGAGTCAGGGTCCAAGACCTGGGTCAACCTCTGCAGAGGGGAAGGCCACTGAACCCCGAGGTCCTCTGGGAGCCCATCTCTGTTACCAGAGGAATGCAGCATGCTGATTGGCTGAGGCTCGGATCCCGCAGAGCTGGGGAAGAACCCTGCCAGTCTGGCTTTGGCTAAAGGTGTGTCACTGAACTGGCAGAGGGGGGGCGCTATCTAGGGAAACATTTCTCCTTCCCTCCCCAACCCTCTTCCCTCTTCCCTTTCCTAACTCCCTCCCTCCCTCCTTCCCTTCCTTCCTTTCTTCCTTCAACAGTCTCATTCTGTTGCCTGGGCTAGAGTGTCTTGGCATCAGCCTAGCTCTCAGTGACCTCAAACTCCTGAGGCTCAAACGTTCTCCAGCCTCAGCCTCCTGAACCGTCTTAGGGATTACAGGTGTGGCCACAATGCCCCACTCATTTTTCTGTTTTGAGTAGAGATGGTGTGTGTGTGTGTGTCACATTCTTGCACAGGCTGGTCTGGAACTCCTGAGCTCAAAGGATCCTCCCACCTTGGCCTCCCAGGGTGCTAGGATTGCAGCCCCGGGCTACCATGCTCAGTTTAGGGAGTCATTTCAAAGACCTTTCTTGTCTGCCCATTCTTCTTTTCTCTGTCTCTGTCCTTCTCACCTGAAACCAACTCTCCCCATTATTTTCTTATTTGTGTAATTATTATTTTTACAATTATGACTAGTTTTGACAGTTATCAGCCAAGATTTATCTGGGATTTACAGTGCAAAGCACTTGACACTTGTTGCCTTCTGGAAATTTTTTTTTTTTTTTAGACAGAGTCTCACTTTGTTGCCCTGGGTAGAGTGCTGTGGCCACATCATTGCTTATGGTAACCTCAAACACTTGGGCTCAAGATTTCTGCCTCAGTTTTTCCATTTTTAGTAGAGATGGGGTCTTACTCTTATGAACTCCTGAGCTCAAGCCATCCGCCCGCCTTGGCCTCCCAAAGCACTAGGATTACAGGTGTGAGCCACTACGCCCAGCTCTCTTCTGTAATCTCAATCTCTGCAACCGCTTGAGGATATCATCAATGTTTCCACTGTACATATAAGGAAACTGAGGCTCAAAAGTGAAGAAATTCATGAGAGTCAAGCATCTAGAAAATTGCTGAGCTCTAGCCTTTTAAATCACTTTGCTATAACATACATAGCAAGCTCCATGATGCTAAAGTCCAAGTATCTTTCCCCCACTCCCAACCCCACACACACTGGTCCAGGTCCTGGCACACAAAACACACTCAATACCACCTGAGAGCCTGGCACTGTGCTAAGTGTCTTACAAGCATTGTTTCATTTAATCCTGGTACCCACTTGTAAGGTAAGTACCATGGTGTCCACAGTACAAAAACAGGCCAGTCAGGTTCAGCAGCATCCCCAAGGTCATCCAACTGAGTAAGAGGGTCAACCAGGCTAAACACTATGATTGGAGCTCCACAGTCTGTGCTTTTAGCACAGTGCTCAACTCTGTGAATGAGAGTGTATTTCCATCACCTTGAAAGAAAAATGGTGCCCAAGATACATTTGTTGAATGGGTGATTAACATGAAAGAATGGCCAGATCAGGAAAGAGTAAACATAGGCAGGATACTAGAGAGAGCTGAAGGAGGTGAATGTGGTTTGCTATTTTCTCATGTTTCCCTCAGGGCTTCCTGAGGGAGTTGATTTGATGGGGGGAGAAAGAGGGCATTGAGGGTTCCAAAAATTTTCTGTTTCTGGAGCAAAGGCTCATCCAAGATCCCTGTGTGTCTGTCTTCTCTCCCTCCCCACCCCAGGAAGTGGTTTATAAGCACTTGGTTGGGTTGATGGGCAGAGGGGGAGTGCTGAGGGCCAAAATGAAGAGCGTTCTGGAGTCCTCAGATGCTGGGAAGTAATGATCCATTCTTTCTTCCTCCTGACCATGATGGTGGGCCTGGCGCCTGCGCCCATCAGCTCTGTGCCTCGTCCTGGGCTGCATGATCTTCCCTGACGGCTGGGACGCCGAGACGATCCGGGACATGTGCGGGGCCAAGACAGGGAAGTACTCCCTGGGGGACTGTTCGGTGCGCTGGGCGTACATCCTGGCCATCATCGGCATCCTCAATGCCCTCATTCTCTCCTTCCTCGCCTTCGTGCTGGGCAACCGGCAAACAGACCTGCTGCAGGAGGAGCTCAAGCCGGAGAACAAAGGCGAGTGACACTGTGGGCAGGAGGGTGGCTGCGGGAGTCCTGATCCTGGTCCACACTTGCTCCTCGTGGACCAGGACAATTTCAAATAAGTTTTTACTTAAACTTTTACTTAATTTTTAAATTTAAATTAATTTTTACTTAAGGTTTTACATAATAAAAGTATTGCAAAAATTGGAAACCTTACAGATGGTACAACCGCCTTTTAAACGATTTGACATTTTCCCTCAAATCTGATCATTTGCACACCTATGACCCAACTCATGAGACATGTGCAAAAATGTGTGGGGTAGCAGGTTCCCTACAGCCAGCAATTACAAACAAGCTAAATGGCCTTGGACAGGAAGATGGATAGATAACTGGTAGTGTGTTCACATCACAGAGTAGTTAGCAACTGTGAAAATGAATGCACTTCACTTATCTGTAAAACTACAGATAGAGTGGCTGCATTTTGACAACATAATACCAAGGGGCAGAGGGAAGTCATCTATTAGAAGAGGAGGAAGTCAGCACTATGAGATGGGGGTACCCAGATCTATTCGAACTATTGGCAGAGTTATAATTCTTAAATGGTGGCTTCACTGGAGTTTATCACCATTGCTTTATACTAAGTATATTACCTGTAAATTTTTATATATATCAAGTAGCATTGAAATACAATAAAGGAAAAATTACACGTAAGGTCAGAGCCTCAATGGTAATTGCTGTTATTAGACCCTTTTCTATTCCTCTACAAACATTATTATAACATAAGATGAAGGAATTGTAGTTAATTTAATTATTTTCCTTTCAAGGGCTGTTAGGGAGGTTTCCAGGTTTTGCCTATTACTGATAATGCTACAATGAACATCTTTGTATAATAGTGCCTTCTCCCACACATGTGCAAGTGTTTTTTCCTGGTGTCTTTCCAGAAGGGGAACTATGTGCTTAAAACTGTAATGATAGTGCCAGATGGCTTTCCAAAAGTCTTCTGACCCAGAGCCCCATCATGTCTCCAGAGGAGGCAGAGACACTGCATCAGTGGACACTTTTCTGCTTGGGTGTACATTATTTACTTTGACAAATGGGAGATGTAACCTTCATAGTCACACCCTTCCTTGAGCACACTACATTAATTATATTCTTCTCGTGAAGTTTCTCACTTATAAATTGGGAATAATGGCAGTGAGGATTAAATGCAATAATGTATATGCTGTGTTATATCATTTGGCAGAAAGTAGTTTAGTATTTTGGTTGAACTCATGGACTGTGAAGACAGATTGTCTGTACTGGAAGCAGGCTGAGCTTGGAAATTACTTAACCTTGAGCTTCACTTTCCTACATTTCATAAAATGAAGCTGATGAGAACAGTACTACCTCCCAAGGCTGTTACATGCCTGCTTGTAAAGTGGCAGGCTGGGTCTGGCACATGGTGAATGCTCACTCAAAGCTGTCAGTCTTTCCAACTCCCCATCAGAGCTGTGAAACCACATTTTACAAATGAGAAAGAAGGCCTAGGCTCAGAGAGCTCCAACAACTTCCTCAAGTTCACGTTAGGCAGGATTGGAACCCAGGCCCAAGACTAAAGCCTAAACTTTTCCCTAATTTTCAGCCAGGTGAGGCCAGAGATTTTCTGCCCCCTTTCTGGCCCCCTCCTGGGAAGCTGGTCTGCTAATCTGTACTCAGAGGGGCCTTGGGATGGAGACCCTCAGACCGGTGGGTTTCTGTGATCTTTAGTCTGAGGGCAGGGTCTGCCCTCTGGTGGCAGCTTTCAGAAGTGCCAGACTGTGGCCTCTGTCTAGAAGGTTTTTGGATGCAGCTGCCGTGAGTTGTGCCCACTTAGCATCTCTCTCCTCCCTCCCAATAGCCCCCCAACAACTCAGTGTTAAAAGGTGATACAATTAAAGTTTTCTTATAGAGCAGAAAATAAATAAAAGGCGATGTAATGGAGCCCCACTTTGCCTGCCTTCAGCTGGGGATCTCCATCCTTTACTGGGAGTTCAAGATGAATGAGCTCCACAGTTCAGTTCAGAGCCAAAGACCTCTGAAACAAAAATACAAAATAAAATGAATCGTTACCATTTCCAGCATATAATATGTGCAACCTTTTGGCTGGCAAAATTTGCCCCTTTTTGACCTTTCAGAATTGCCCTGCAGTTATCCCCATTTAACAGATGAGGAAATCGGAATGGCTTACTCCAGCTGGCCACTGCTCAGAGCCTGGTTGGGATTTCCCAGCGTTTTGCTCTATAGAATGTCCTGATGCCCTGGAGGTCTCTGACTTTCTCCAATTCTCTCTCTCTCTTAGATTTTGTGGGATCTACAGTAAGCTCCGTGTTGCGGCCAGGGGGTGATGTCTCTGGATGGGGAGTCCTCCCCTGTCCCGTGGCTCATTCACAGGGACCCTAAAGATCAGGACCACAGCCCAGGAATTGACCTGACCTCAGCTTGTTCTGTTTCCTGTCCTCTCATCTCCTGTATTCAAGATCTGAGGGAAGATCCTGATCTCAGACTGACTGCTCACCTACTATCCTGCCACCTCCAGGCTTTGAAGAGAGGATGGGGCTGGGGTGCAGCCTGGGAGTGGGGGGAGGCCCTCCAGCCCCTGGGAGGGCCTAATTCTAGCTCCTCCCTCAATTTTACCTAAGGGAGCCCATATCACCCAGGTCTCTTGGGCTTCTCTCCCTCTAGACTGGCCTGGGGGCCCTTGCAGATCCCCAGGGGAGGGAGAAGTTCCAGCTCCCAGCCTCTCAGAGGGCTGCAGCCTGGCTGTATCCTTGCCTCCCCTGGTCCCTGCCTCCTGCAGAAATTTATTCTAGACACTGCCCCAGGGTGGGCCCAACTTTTTCCTACTTTTTTTTTTTTTTTTGCCAGTGATGGTTCCATCACTTCTGCCACAAAGCTCCAGGTGCCACCAGTCTCCACGGGGCCTGCTCTGCCCCTGTTCCAGCCTGTTCCCAGCCCTCCCAAAGGACTCTGAGATGCTGGGAGGGAGAAAGCAGGGGGCCTCCTGGTCAGCGGCAGACTGGGGCCCTGACTGGCCCCGAGTCTGAGGAAAGACTTTCAGGCTCTGGAGCAGAGGAGGGGGCAGCTGGAGTTTGGAAATGCCCAGCCTGGGCCAGCCTGGCCTCCTCTCTGCTGGGACATCTCTCCAATGACTGGACCCTTGACCCTGGCCTGTTTTGTACAGCACAGACTTCTTGGCCCTGTTGTCAGGGTTGGGGGTGGGAAGGGGTTCCCATAGGTGGGGAGTTAGGGGATGCATCACTCCTTCGGCCCCTTCTCATGCTCCCCACACCCCCAGCATCTGCCAAGGGCAGAGACTGTCTTGCCTCTTTGATACTTTTCTGCATAACTTGAACTTGCAGGTCACCTCTGAACAGGGTACCCCTGTCCCCACGCCCAGGCCTTGTTACACTGTCCCCACCTCTTCTTCCTCCTTGCCCACCTGTCGCCTTGCGATATTCCCAGGGTCTGTACCTGACGGTCAGTGCTTGGAGCTGCGGCATGAGTGTGTGCGTATGTATGTGAGTGTGTGTGTGTGTGTGTGCGCGCGCGTGCGTGCCGGGGGGAGGGCAAAGCAAGGTCTCCGCTCCCCTTCTCCTCCCACTGTGGGGACATCTCCCTCCCCTTTGGCCGGGAGCAAGTCAGGGAGACTCCAGGTGTTTTTTGAACACCTCTCATTTACTTGTGGATCTGGCCGCAGAACCATCTAGCCTTGGGAGTCCCTACCTGGGCCCTGACAACTCCTGTCGATGCCTCCTCTAGAGCGCCTCTTCCTCGCGGCCTTGTCCCGGGGGAAGCGCGTGGCGCCCCCTACAGGCGCTTTGGGGAAGTGCGCCACTGGCGTCTTGTCCCTCCGGCCTGGGCCGCAGGGAGGGAAGCCGCTTGGGAGACTGGCGTGCCCAGCTTCTGTTCATTCCCGTAGGACTCGGACCTGAGAGGATTTCCAAGAGACACCCCAGAAATCTTCTGCCCGTCTCCCCCATCTGGACCCTCCCTGGAGTCAGACCCCAGGTCCCCAACTCACTCCGGGGCACGCCCTGCGTTCTGGCCCGCACTAAGCGCCTGGCCCCGGCCCGGCCGAGGTCCCACTCCCAGCCGTCCCAGCCGTCCCAGCCGAGCGCCCGCGGTCCGCGTGAACCCGGAGGACTAGGGCAGCCTCGCAGGGGCAGCAGGGAGTTCCGCGGACACTCGGGCCCCAGTGCTGGGGTGAGGAGGAGTTGGAGGGCGTGGGGGGGAGGGGGCGGGGAGAAAGAGTGGAGGGGTGAGAGACGGCAGAATAGAGACGGTGGAGACGCGAGGAGGAGTGATGGAGAGAGGTCGGAGACGAAGAGAGAGGGACGGACGGAACCGGGGGTGGGGGAGAGAGGCCCCGATAGGGCAAGAGGCAGATGGGAAGATGGGGGCACCGCTGGGATGCAGGAAGGAGGCAGGAGCTGGGCACTCAGTGAAGGGAGCACTTGTCTCCCAACGACATCTACCACCGGAGGGGGCGTGCACACCCCTGTGCCCTGATGGGGAGGTTAGCGCTCACCCCCTCAGAAGCCTTGCAAGAAAGAGGCTGGAGGCGCAGGGCAGTCAGCCAAGGCCCTGTTGTTTTGTGGAGGACTGTGGTGGGGCCACAGCAACAGGTGGAAGGGAGCACCAGGTATAGAGAAGGAGGCCACTCTGGTGGGGGCAGTCTGATGACCTGTCCTTGACACTGCCCACCCGGCCAGCTGCTGCCCTGGTGGAGTTTGGGCATAGGAAAGCAGAGTTGGGTGAGGGGGACCCAGGGTGACACAGGGAGGGATAGGGGTTGGAGTAAGACCATACCATGGACCTGGCTCTGAGGGGTCTTCATAGGCTGGAACAAAGTGGGTGACAGATGCTTCAGCCAGAGGCCCAGGCAAGGCCCGGATGGCTCCCCTGGAGCCATGAAGACATCATGGAATGGTCTTTGTGGTTTGCCTTTGACTGAGACAGGCAACTAGGCTTTAGCCCTCAGGAGGAGAAAAGAAGAGGAAGTCCCTGATCTGTTTCTGACCCCAAGAAGGCTTTTTGGGTTCCAAGGTAGAGCCTTCTAGCTTTAGGTCCCCAAAAGAAGTCTTCCCCAGCTGTGACTGGCTCGGGCAGATCTGCCTCTACCCACTTTTCTCTGCCCTGGTTTGGGGACTCAGGAGAGGGCAAAGCAGCTATAACCTAGAGATGGTGCCGTGTCCGGCTCACCGTGCTGTCCAGTCAAGTCTGCAGCCTAAGCCTTGGGGATGTAAAAATCTTCCTCTTTGGGGACATGTACCCATGGAGGAAGACTGCTTTTCTAAAGAGGTGAGGATTGTGGGTAGGATCAAGATCCTTTTCAGGCCTTGAATAGCCAAGAAGATGTGAGCTTTTAGACAATGCTGTTGTGCCTGGCCTTTTGAGAATCCTGCTTGGGCCTGGGGGGGATCATCCTTTTCCAGGTTCCAGTGTGAACTGAGGAAGGGAAACCCTCTGTTTGGAGAAGCTGGGATCTTCCCAGCACAAGAACCTTGTGCTGGCCCCTGTCTGGCTCACAGCTAGCTTTGGGTGGGACTGGAGTTTCCTGAACAAGAAGCAAGGAAGCACCGTCCCTCCCCAGAGCTCTGACCAGCAGACCTGAGGGCCTGTGATGTGTGACGTTAGGATAGCTTGGTGTTGTCCACACCCCGTTAGTAAGTTCTGTCTGAATGTGTCCTCGGTGTTCATTGTCCAACTTGGTAACATTTATTTTGGTCCTGACCCTTTCTGCTGCTGCTGAGTTTGAGCTTCAGTGCAGGTGGAATGACATTCAAATAAAGAACCACTTTATATCGCCCATGCTGGCTTCTTTTTTTCTGAGTCATCCCTCAGGGGATGAAGAGGGGTCAGGTTTGGCTGCATATTAACAGACCCAACTACTGTGGTTTAGCAAGATTGTTTATTTTACCATCACATTTTTTGTTGTTGTTGCAGTTTGGCCAGGGCGGGGTTTGAACCCGCCACCCTTGGTATATGGGGCCGGCGCCCTACTCGCTGAGCCACAGGTACCGCCTTACCATCACATTTTTAAAAAAAGTCTGGAGGTAGCCAGAGCATAACCAAAACCACCCACAGTCTTATCAGGAACCCAGGCTCCTTTCTTTCTATACTGCCATTTTCTTTTCTTTTTTTTTTTTTTTTGAGACAGAGTCTCACTTTGTCGCCCTGGGCTAGAGTGCTGTTATGTCACAGGTCACAGCAACCTCCAGCTCTTGGACTTAGGCGATTCTCTTGCCTCAGCCTCCCAAGTAGCTGGGACACAGGGGTGCCCACCACAACGCCCAGCTATTTTTTGTTGCAGTTTGGCCCAAGCCAGGTTTGAACTCACCACCATCAGTATGTGGGGCTGGTGCCCTACTCACTGAGCCACAGGCGCCGCCCTATGCTTCCCTTTTCAACCCTGGCTTCCATTCTCAAGAACACCTCCTAGTCCACATTCTATTTAAAGGAGACTTTGGAAATCCCATAGGACTGAGTCACATGGTACACGTATCTATAAAGGAGATTGAAAATGTGGCTTATTAACTGGGCACACTGCCATCAATAAAATTGGCGCTCTGTTGGGTAGCGCCTGTGGCTCAGTGAGTAAAGTGCTGGCCTCATATATTGAGGGTATGGCAGGTTCGAACCCAGCCCTGGCCAAACTGCAACAAAAAAATAGCCAGGAGTTGTGGTGGGCACCTGTAGTCCCAGCTACTTGGGAGGCTGAGGCAAGAGAATTGCCTAAGCCCGAGAGCTGGAGGTTGCTGTGAGCTGTGATGCCACGGCACTCTACTGAGGGCAACAGATTGAGACTCTGTCTCAAAAAAAAAAAAAATTGGTGCTCTGTAACAAAAAAGTAAGGGGAAATAGAAGGAGTGGGCAGCCAGCAGTCTCTGCACCCTCCTGATAGCACAGACTTATCATGGGACTTAGCATTCTGACTACAGCAAATGGGGCGCCACTCTTTTCTGCTCATGTGAACTTGGACAAGTCACTGTTCTCCCTAGTCTAAAAGCATCATTGAATAACTGGAGAAAATAGGGGGTATTTCACAGGGAAGCTTTAAGAAACAAACAGAAGTTGTATTATGGTAAATTGCTTAGCAGAAGGTCCCGCACAATGCAATATGCCCTGTACGGTAGCCACATTGAAGACTTGGGAACAGAGTCATCATTCGACATATTTTAAGCACATAGTCTATGCTAAGCACTTACACCAGAAAAACAGTGACCCCGTCTCAAGGGTAAGTCTGCTTGGGGAGATGAATATGTAGAATAATGTTTAATTTGCTAGGTGCAGGTTACCGTGGGCACCCTGAGCAGGGATACTTTATGTGGCATTTGGTGGGGTGGGTGGATTACAGAAAGGTTTTGGTTTAGGGTGAGCAGGAGGTAGGCAGCAAGGGTTAGGAAGGCCAAAGAGAAGGCAGCTGGAGAACAGGACTTAGGTACGAGGCAGAGGGGGTGAGAGGTGAGTCTGCAGACAGGCAAGGGCCAGATTAGGAATACACTCAGACACTGTGCTCAGAAGTTCAGGCTTACAAGTTCCTCAGGGAACCACTAGAGGATCTTTTGTTTTGTTTTGAGACAGGGTCTCACTCTGTCACCCAGGCCAGAGTACAGCAAATTGCAACCTCAAATTTCTGGGCTCAAGCAATCCTCCTGCCTCAGCCTCTGGAGTAGCTGGACTACAGGCTCCCGCCACCATGCCCTGCTAATTTTGCTATTTTTAGCAGAGATAGGGTCTCACTCTTGCTTAGGATGGTCTCAAATTCCTAAGCTCCAGAGATCCTCCCACCTTGGCCTCCCAGAGCACTGGGATTACTGGCATGAGCCACCGGAGTGTACACTCAGTTTTTTTATTTTTATTTTTTTAATTTTTAATTTAATTTAATTTTTTTTTTTTGAGACAGAACCTCAAGCTGTCCGCCCTGGGTAGAGTGCCATGGCATCCCAAGTAGCTCTTGCCTCAGCCTCCCAAATAGCTCGGACCACAGGCGCCCACCACACACCTGGCTATTTTTTTGGTTGTAGTTGTCATTGTTGTTTGGCAGGCCCAGGCCAGATTCAAACCCGCCAGCTCTAGTGTATGTGGCTGGCGCCTTAGCCACTTGAGCTACAGGCTCTGAGCCCCTCTTTTTTTTTAAATCCCCTGGAGGATTTCAAGTGAGGACACCTCAATTCGCATTTCCGAAAGATCACTCTGGTCCTAGTGTTAAGGTGCTGGATTAGAGGGAGACAATTTCAGCAAAAGGGAAAGCAGCAGCCTGACCTGAAGCCAGTGGGTGATAGTGAGTGTGAAGAGGTAAGAAGTTCGCTGTTCTGGAAGTGGATTGACTATGGGGATTGTGGGGATAGACGAGCATCAAGGAAGACAGTTACAATTTTGTTTGGGGATGAGGAAGAGTCGCTGATACAGTGGGGGAGCAAGACAATCGGTCCAGCCTGCAAGGTGCTATGTGAGACACCCTGGTGGTGCTGTCTAGTAGTCAGTTGACATACAATAGATTTGGGATCTCCAGAGAAAAATCTGGGTCAGAAACATCAGCATGTAGATAATGGCTGAAATCAGAAGCCATTGGATAAACCTGCTCAGGGTGACTGTACAGTGTTGAGAGAGCACAGGGCTGGAGAATGCTGGAGAGAACACCATGATATGAAGAGTTAGAGGGTTGTAAGGGTTAGGGAAACCAAGGACATGGAGTTCAAGGGGAAAGAAAGAATTAGAAAGTGAAAAATGTGTTCACTGGATTTGGGAGCAAGGAGCCCACACTGAACTTGGTCAGAGTGCATTCAGAAGTGTGGGGAGAGTGAGACTGTCTGGTTGAAGATGACTATTTGGGGAAGTCTGGGTAAGAAGGGGAAATGAGGACTGGAGCTCGTTGGGGCAATATTAACTGCACAGAGTGAGCTAGCTGGTGGTGGACAAGGAGCAACATGTTACCTACGGGCCATGTGGACTCCCTCTCTCTCAAATTATGGGAGGATTCCAAATTCACAAGCCACGACAAGTGAGAGGATAAGAAATAAGAGAGAATGACTAGGGCAGCACCTGTGGCTCAAAGGACTAAGGTGCCGGCCCCCATATGCTGGAGGTGACGGGTTCAAACCCAGCCCTGGCCAAAAACTGCAAAAAAAAAAGAGAGAGAATGACTAAAGGAACAAGGTCTCCAGGAGGGTAAGAGTGAGCTGGCCTGGAGTGCAGAGGCTGGTCTTGAGATAAAAAAAGAAGTCCTGCCCCATGGCACTGGGGAAAGGTGAGGAGGCCGGAAAGATGTGAATCACTTTGGGGGTAGAGGGAGGTGCAACGTTTAGGGAGCTTGTGACCAATAGCATCCTTTTATTTGCTCAGTGAAGCAGAAAAGAAGGTCGTTTAAGGAAAGAGAAGAGGGATGGATAAGGAGGCTTGAGAAGAGTGATGAAAGTTTGAAACAGTGGCTAAAAGATCAATAAAAGGGCAGATAGTGCCTATGAACCTGTGGTGGTGTCAAGAGATAGGAGGGCAGCACAGAGAAGGAAGACTGTAGACAAGGTAGGGACAAAGTGAGGCAAGCGTCCTGAGGTCCTGAGGGAGTGTCTCAGAGATCCACCATGAGATCTAGGTTAGGTCTGGACATTGGAGAGCCTAGAAAATTGATGGAAAAACTAAAGTAATGTGATAGAGCTGGGAGAACAGGAGGTTGTGGGTAAAGAGCTGGGTGTTTGACCTGAATATTCCAAGTAATTCTCGAAGACTTTGAGATGAAAGGCACCCTGATTATTAGGACGTCCCCCCAAATATTAGGGAAAATGGCAGAAATTGAGGTGGAGGGCCACACTGGTCCAAGTTGTCCAAGAATTAGGGAGTGGTCAGAAATTTAAAAAATAACAGCAATGAAAAAAGGTCTAGTGGATGAAATAACCAGATGTTGTGAGCAGCTGTATAATTTTTATCTGAGAGACAAGATGTATTTGGACAAATTTGGGGAGACATTCCATGCAACCAGATGTCAGAGAACCAGCAGTCTCCACTTAAATGGACTGTAAGGGTCATGGTTTCCTAAAGAAAGAACCATATTGCACTTAGGGCCAAGATAAGATAGAGGAGGTAGGTTTTGTCTGTCAAGGAAAAGAGAAGGTGTCCAGAGAACACAGCAGAAAGTCTGGGACAGAAGGGTGGGACAGGGAAAGAGAACTGCTTGGTAAGAGCGGAGAGGTGGGGAGGCCAGAAGACACAAAATGCTCATGTGGGCAGATGAGTAAGGGCGATAGAAGCATGAAGTTGGTAGAAAATTCACCAGATGCAGTTTCACAAAGAGTTCAAGTTTGAACCTGCTTTTCAGCCCATGCAGAGCAAAGGGCTGAGTGTTGGCATCCAGACAGATCTACCCAGAGGAGCTGGAAAGCTCACTGAGGTGCTGAAGCCAGGGCGGCAATTCAACCTGAGTGGGTGGGAGGCTCCTTCAAATTAATTCTTTGACAAAACAAGACATCTGCTGGATGCCTACTCTGGTCAGGTACAAGTCCTACTGGACTCTAGGACAGTGATCTTCAATTGGTGTGCTGCATGCAGCACACTGGTATGCTATGAGAGGATCTTAGGTGTGCCACAAAAATTTTTAAAGAGCATTAATTATTTTATTTATTTTTGAGACAGAATCTCATTATGTCTCCCTTGGTAGAGTGCCGTGGCGTCACAGCTCATAGCAACCTTAAACTCTTGGGCTTAAGAGATTCTCTTGCCTCAGCCTCCCCAGTAGCTGGGACTACAGGAACCCACCACAACGCCCAGCTATTTTTTGTTGCAGTTGTCGTTGTTTAGGGCAGGCTGGGTTAGAACCTGCCAGCCTCGGTGTATGTGGCCGGCACCGTAACCACTATGCTACGGGTGCCAAGCCAATCATTAATTATTTTTATTTTTATTTTTACATATACGTGTGTTAATTAGGTTTCCACTTTTTGCCTTCACAGAATTTAAAAGGCTAAAAATTTAATAACAATAACAATGTTTAAGGTAAGGACTAGAAACAAAAACCACATAAAGAATGAACAGAGATAAATACATTCAGAAAAGAAAACAGATGATTACTGCATCAAAATATTAAGCAATATTAGTAATAATAATGCCAAGAAAGTAACGTTCACATTGTCAAATAAGACATTATAGAGTGCTTTGACTGTGAAGTTCAATATG
>CAUYON010132189.1:0-19263 GCA_963573935.1 Arctocebus calabarensis
GCCTGCCCGGGGGGCCGTGCTCTCCCCCCCCCCCCCCTCTCCCCCCCCCGCCCCCCCCCCCCCCCTCTCCCCCCCCCCCCCCCCCCCCCCCCCCCCCCCCCCCCCCCCCCCCCCCCCCCCGGGCCCCCCCCCCCCCCCCCCCCCCCCGGGGCTCGAAGCTGGCCGGAGTGGTAGTCGGCATTGAGGCATAGAAGAGTTCACAAACTTAATTGTCTGACCTAGTTTGTGCAAGGCTGTGAGGTTGGGGAATAATCAGGCAAAAAGAAAGACGAGGAAAGAAGAAGAGGAAGTTTATGATATATAGTATATGCCAGAAGATTCACACACAACCTCAGGCATTGCTAATTAACCCAGAGAGGATGTTTATCATTCCCAGTTCACAGATGACAAAATAGGTGGACGCAGAGTTCAAGGGCTTTACACAAGATCTTCAGTGACAAAGAAACAGAGGCCAAATTAGTATGCTAATCAAAATCTCAAATGGCTGATTCAGAATTTGTAAGGGGAAATGAGTAAAAGCGAGCTCTTCTTTCTTGAAGATTGTCCTTTCTGGTGAAAAGGTATTTAGAGAACTGAGTTTGTGACCAAAATGTTTGTTGCATAAGCAAGAATGTATTGTGAAGATGGATATTTCATCCAGGTTTGGACTAGGCCTGTGATCTAAATGGGCTGAGAGAAGTAGTGGCACTGATCATGTCTGCTGGGAGTGGCCTTGTCAGCAGGCGGGGAACCTGGGCAGCCGCTCTTGGTCCGTGCTCAGAAGGGCCCTGTGCTTTGTGTAATGCTCAGGTGTCATTGTCTGAAAATTCTTAATAATTTCTAATAATTTGTGAACCTGTTACTCGTTTCATCTCATCTGGGCTCTGAGGGTTCCGCAGCTCGTTCTGACGGTGTTGTTTTCCCCTGTGGCCATTGCGGGATAAACACAGACCCTTGCTGTTCCTCCTCCTTGGGCCACTTCGGAATCTGTCAGACAACCCCCAGAAAACTGTTAGCAAGTTCGTCCCTCAGACGGGCGGGCCGGGATGCAACAATGAGGTTGTCGCTTACACTGCCCGCCTTATTAGCTGCTTCCCTCTTTGTCCCACAAACCCACGCTGAGCACCCACTCTGCGGAAGGCGCTGGCCAAGGCCAAGGTGACTCCTGGTTGCTTCTAGCATCACTCCTCCAGCAGGAGGGAAGCTGCCTTAGTTGCCACTCTAAGCCGTTCTGTGTTCCTGCTAGATTTCCCTCTCTGAGAATGACCTTTCACGATCCTGTCCCTGGCGCGGAAGACACGCTATGAATTCCCCTTTGCACTGCCTATAATTCCACCTTCGCCAGGCAGCTCCACGCTGCCAGCTGGGAAATGAACCCCTGTGGGAGTCGCCATCCTTGCCCAAGGCTAACAGAGTTGTCTGGCAGGTCCCGGTGGACTTGTGAAATATTAAATATGTGCCATATTCTCTGTACATTAGAAAGTCCAATCAGAGACATCTCCTCATACATTAAGCGTCTGTATCTACGCAGTATTACTCTCAGCGCTTTACAGGGGGCGTTAGTTATAGATGTATTTCTGTAGAATCTGGCAAAAGTAGGATATGAGACTAAAAATACCTGCATGTAAAGACGAAAAAGGAAGATGACCAAGGAGTGCCAAACATAGTTCCACGTGCGTGGTGTCCGTTTCGGGAACAAGTGCATCAGCGGAGCCGAGGAGTGAGGGGGCCTTAAGTGGCTAATGCTCACACCCGATGGTGCAGAGAGAAGCTATTAGACCTTTTCCAGATAGTTCTGGAAGACTGTGCAGAGGAGGTGGGATCGCATAGCTATTTGGATGATGGAAGAGCGAGAAGTTGGCAGACAGGAAGAGACAGCACTCCAAGAATATGGCACAGCTTGGAAAGGCTCGTGTGGAATGACTGGGTGATGGGGACCTTCAGCCAATTGGCTTGAGCTATGTGGGGGTTCATTCCAAGGAAGGGTTTCAAATTTGATTCAAAACAAAATAATGACTTTCTGTGGCGTTATTACGACAACTAAATAAATTTTTGAATTCCACGTACGCTACACAAATCGAGACCTGGTTCATGAAATCCCTAGTGAAGGAAGTCTCCTGGGGGATAACAGGATAAAATGTGGGAGTGAGTGGGGAGCATGAGCCTCCCTCCGGGCCCAGCCCCGCTAACCCCACACTCCCCTCCTTGGAGCAGAGACGCAGTGATCGGAACTGCTGCCACAGAGGGGAGAAGCGCCTTGGGGAGCAGGCCGCTGGTCTGTCTGCACCTGCCACTTGGTGGACTTCAGACCCTCAGTAGGGAGTGTTCACCTACTGTTAGGAATTAGAACAGCTTGAGAGTATTTGCTGATTTTGAGAAGCTTGTGGGTTAAATGAGGAGAAAACCTTTGTCCGTTTGGAAAGTTACATAAGAAAAAAATGAGTAAGAACTGTCACAAAGATATACCATTACCTGACAAATGATGTAATCGGACAAATTTGGGGGAAGGCCGTATTGCTTATGGTTGGAAAGACCTTTAAGATGGGCTAATATAGGGGACACATCTTAAGGAATAAGTAGAAATTAGGGAATTAAGCAGGTGGGGCCGAGCTCCTGGGGGAGGCACAAAACCTCAGAGGGAAAACTTGGTGCCCAGAAAACACTGAGTTGTGATGGAAAAGAGCCCCCAGCTGCCCTCCTGCCCAGGGCGGGGTTCCCCAAGGGCACAGGGGCGCAGGTGGAGGGGCTGACTGTGCTCATTTTCTCCGTCCTTGCCAGAGATGAAAGAATCAGTGAGCAGCACTTTTTGCCCAAGCTCAGAAAAAAAAAAGTTCATATTTTGAAAACTTTCAGGAAAGCTTTTTTCCCTCTTTCCCTAACACAATGTTGAATTGCCAGCAAATAGCAGAGGTAAGTCACCCACCGCGTAGGAGGATTTTGATCACCCCATCTGAAGACCTCCCGCCTAATTTGTCTTTGTGAAAGGCCGTGAGCATCATCTTGAGCTTGGCTACTGCTCAAGCACCTTGTGGGAGGGCTCTGGAGGGCATCATTGGGCGCGTCCCGCTGCTCCGGCCATCTGCCGCACCGTGCAGCGTGCTCTGGCGATCCAGGAGGTGGCACGGGCAGCCTGGCAATACATCCATATGCTCTCCTCCTCCTCGCTCAGGAAGCAGCACAGCCGTCTTCAAGGCAGCACCGGGAATTCCAGGGCACGTGACTTCCTTTGTCTTCTCCAGACCACCAATATCCACTTTTCTTTCCAAAGGGCAGAAACCAACCCTGAGTCAGTCTGAACAAACCCCCACCCCATAGACATTATGGAGTTAAGAGTTAGCTTCAGAAAATAGGAGAGGGGTGTCTGCTAGGAAAAGAAAAAGGGTGCTCATGGGTGAGAATTGATGAGGGCTCGCAGGTGACTTGGGGAATTGGGTCCCTGGTGTAGTAAAGCTTCACGTGAAGTTATGATCAGCATCACCAAGTTTTGTATTTGTCTACAAGATTCCATAACCTTACCACAAAAGGAGTGCTCCATGAAACAGCAGAACCTGCGTCACCTGCAGGGGCTGTGGGTGGCGGCTGTGAAAAATGTAGAATCTAAGAACTGCTGAACCAGAGGCTGTATTTTTACAGGACCCTCAACTGACTCAGACACATGTCAAAGTTTGAAAAACACCTATCAAGAAGAGGACACTCTAAAAAGCTTCTGCCTATATAGCTCTGACTATTCTGGGCAAATAATCCTGATGCAGTGAATTAAGTGGACTCCCCCCAGCCCATCCAGGAATTCCTGTGCTTGCAGAGAGTTTTGCATTGCTAATTTTATACCCCAAATATGTGTGTGTGTTTTTCTTTCCTGAGACATAGTCTCTGACATCCTGGGTAGAGTGCCCTGGCATCATCAAAGCTCACAACCTCAAACTGTTGGGCTCAAGTGATCCTCCTGTCTCAGCCTCCTGACTAGGTGGGACTATAGGTGCCCACCACCATGCCCAGTAGTTTTTCTATTTTTCAGTAGAGACTGGATCTCGCTCTTCCTTGGGCTAGTCTTGAACTCCTGAACTCAAGCCATCCACCCTCCTCAGCTTCCCGTCATGCTAGGATTGTAGTCTCGTCTTCATCCTTGATGGTCTCTCCTTTCTCTGAATTATTTCTGACTTTCCTCCTCCTTCTCCAAATCATCTCCATTTTCAAGGAGCATGCCAAGTTGTGTCTCCTTCATGAAGCTCCTATTCACGAGACAATTCCCAGGTGTGAGCCCCGGCGCCCAGGCTCTGTTAGTTAACAGCAAGTGAGTTCACAGCGCTGATCGTAGGGAGCAGTCAGTACCCACAGCTAACGGGATTCCCTTTGCGTTACTGTGTCAGCACTCAGCTCCTCCTCGGGAAAGAAGCCTAGAAAAGGCTGTTCTGGATCCATACGCCAGCCTGAGGTCCACACTGAGAGGACCCCTTCTTGATTTAGGACACTGAAGGCTCAGCTTTTAGCTTTATTCAAAGGCGAGACTCTGAGTGCTGAAGGTATGCTTGTGAACCTCATGAGCAGCTGTTGTGCGCTCAGCCAGTCCTGACTAGGGTGTCTTTGTCCTGAGGGTTGAGCCTGCTTGTCTACTGTATTAGTGAGGGGTTCTGAACCCCCTTTCCAGGACAGAGCCTCTTTCTGCCTGGGAGTCTGAGTTGAAAATGAATCCCCCATATTTGCACAGTCCCATGACACTTCACATAATATCATTTACCACCCCCCAGCAGCGGTGGCTCTGGGCTGACTTTCGGAACATTTTATGCCCGATACCCTGCAGGTTGCATTTGTTTATATGGAAAGGAAAAGCACAGTTTAAAGCTTGAACACGAACAAAACGCCTCCCAGCTCTCCAGAATGTCCACCTTCAGATTCAGCACTCGAGACAGGAAATGACTAACAGGGACCATATTTTTAAATCATTAAAAATTGATATGTTTAGCCAAGAAAATGAAGGAAGACTTAGGAAAAATTAATTCCATCTCTTATGGAGTGATTAAAAATAGAGATAACAAATTGTCAGTTAATGAAGCACACAGACTGGAGAGGTGACACAGATAATCAAAAGGGGATTATTCAGCTCGCTATTTTTAATTGAAATAGATATAGGAAGAGTTTTAGTGTGTCATTTTGTGCTAATGTTGCTAAAGTGAAAAAAAAAAGATTTTCTTTCTTTGAGCCTGGTGACATCCTATTCCTATAGTATTCAAGGGTGAATCCCTCTGTCTGAGATTTAGAGTTTTCACTTGATTACATCTGCAGAAAGAAACCGAAGCATCTACTTTATTTTTTTTGTTTTTGTGAGATGGAGTCTCACTCTGTCGCCCTTTGTAGAGTGCTGTGGTATCATTAGCGCTCATAGCATCCTCAAACTCCTGGGCTCAAGTGATCCTCCTGCCTTAAGCTCTCAAGTAGCTGGGACTACAGGTGCCAGGCACCACACCCAGCTTGTTTTCCTATTTTTAGTAGAGACGGGGTCTCACTCTTGCTCAGGCTGGTCTTGAATGCCTGAGCTCAAGCGATCCACCCACCTCGGCCTCCCAGAGTGCTAGGGTTACAGGCAGGAACCACTGCACCAGGCAAGTATCGACTTTTTTGACCATCTAATTATTCGCAATGTTTTTTGGCATTCTAGTTTCAATGTTTCCTACATACAATGGGAACATTACGAGTATGACTTTCACTGATTTATTTTCTCTACAAATATTTATCGGGCACATACTCCACCTCAGATGTTTTAGGGTTCTATAGATGTAATCACTGAACAAAAGCACATTCCCTACCCTAGTGGAGCTTATATTCGAGGGGGATACATGTCCGAATAAATAGCCCAAAAGATAATTGCCTCGCAATTCTGACAGAGATAATTGGCAAAAGAAAAATTAGCATCACAGAAAAATATGTTAACATCTGGAGAATAATGAAATTATGAGCAACAAGCATCAAAGAAATCATGCCAAATTCAAATGATGGCTGCTCTTGGTCGGCTTCCAGAATCAACTATTAAAAGAACATATTAGCCTTAAACTCAGTGTGTCTCCTCTGATGGCTGTTGGTGGGGGGGTAAGTCATGCCTCATTCAAGGGGGATGGACAGATGCCAGGGTATTTCACAGGAACCTAATTGTTCTTCCCTGCCAGGAAATTGCTACAGCATGACAAAATCCCAGGATCAAAGTGCCCGAAGATGAGAACTCCTGTAGCAAACTTGTATTGCTTTCAGGTTATATAATAGATCTCCCCAAATACCCAGCAGCTGACAATACCCCAGGAGGCGTGCTAGACTCCCGATTCACCCGGGGCCGTCTCTGTGGCCTTGGCCAAGTTAATAATGCCTTCAAATCTCGGTTTTCTCATTTGAAAATTGTATATTATAATATGACACAAAATTAGGGAAGATATGAAAGGATATTATATATATGCTTATATACAGAGGGTGCCAAAACTGCATACACATTTTAAGAAAGGAAAATACTCTGTTAAAATTATAATACTTAAGTTATGTTGGACCTCGGCAATTATAAGAGGTGCTCAAATGTGACTTGTGTTCATCTTTTGTTATGAGTATACGTTATTATAATTTTAATAGAGTTTTTTCCTTTTTTAAAATGTATGTACCTTTTTTGTCACCCTCTGTATGCACACACAGCCACTGTGTACAATGTGTGCTAAACAGTTAAGTACAGAACAAATATTAGTTTCCTTCCTCAATCTTACAACTGCCCAGTCACAGGTCAAATATGGGTAAACCCAGAACTTCACACTTGACTATTAGAGTCTTCTTGCCCATGAGAGCTTGTCCCCCTAAGCTTAATTTCTTGTGCATATTTGGGACTTTGTTCCTGAATTGATGAATAAGCTTTCCAAATATCGTTTGCTGGCTCCTACCAGCCAGTCACTTGTTCCACTTCATCAACATCCCCATGCTTATCTGTATAGCAGGCCCTGTTTGCAAAATTACTTGACTATTTAGTTACACTTTGTCCTTACTTAGCAGTAGGAACGGAAGGCTGAAATAAGAAAGAATACAACAGGCATAACTTTTATTTATTTTTTTTTAGAGAGGGTCTCATTCTGTCACCCTGGGTAGAGTGCCATGTCATCATAGCTCACAACAACCTCAAACTCCTGGGCTCAAACGATCCTCCTGCCTCAGCTTCCTGAATAGCAGGGACTATAGGCACTCACCACCATGCTTGGCTAGTTTTCCTATTTTTAGTAGAGATGGGATCTTGCTCAGGCTGGTCTCGAACTCCTAAACTCAAGGAATCCTTCCATCTTGACCTCCCAGAGTGCAGGGATTACAGGCATGAGCCACTGCACCTGACCAAGCGTAAGGATTTTTACCAACCCAGTGCAGTAGAAGTGGGCAGAATCCTTAGATGTGCTGACAGGAGTAAAGACTAAGAGTCAGCCTCTCATTGGACATGATGAGGGCACCATGTGAACAGAAGGGTGGAAGAGAACATTAGAGAGGATATACAAAACTTTAAATACTACAACTACATTGAAATTACACCTAAAGGTGAAATAGTAAAAAGGGTGAAATCAAATTAGGAAATGTATGTGTGCACCGGCATGTGTGTATTTGTGTAGGAAGTCTGACAATTTAGTTTGTGAACTCTTCCTAGAAAGAGTACTACACAGCTCTTTGCTGACTGTCACTGTGGTTACCTTTGAAGCCCTCTCCTTGGCCACCTCGTGACCATAGCGATATTCAGCAACGAGCTATATAGCACTTTATCTAGGATGAGTTTGCAAACTTAATTGTCAGAACTTATATGTATTCAGCTACTGAAAAAGAACTCCTTATCTAGTCTATGAATCTGCAGATCTGTTTTTTCTTGTGTTTTCTAGAAAGAATTACATGTAGAAGTAGGAATTATCTATCTATATATAGTTGATTTTTGTTTGTTTATTCCTAACCTCCAGCTAAAAGAATGTGAGGAAGCAGCAAATTTCTCTAATCCAAAATTAATCTCAAATTTCTCTTCTGTTCTTCCCTGCTGAGCAGTCTGGCCAGGAGACTACAGGTATTTGCTGGGCACCTACTATGTTTCAGGCATCCTGCCCTCAAGGCCATGTCCCCTTCTAGAGGCGATGGAAATATCTGGCCTGGATTTAAACAGATTGAAAAAGGAGTAAGATAGTAAGCCACTGGGTCTCCAAATATGGTGACAAAACATTTTTTGTTGTTGTTTTTTAGTGGTTCAGCCTAATTTTCTCTCACACACACACCAGGTAGGCTTTCAAAGAAGTCAGTGTGGGTAAAGGAACCCAGGCTCTCTGCTCAAGGCAGAGCCACATGACTGTGTGGCCTGGCAGGGACTGTGAACCTTGGACGGGGCCGTGGCCAAGCACTGCCGCAGGCTCAGCCTGCTTCTAGCTACCAGGCACAAGCCTCTTGCCAGCTCTGGGCAGCCCACAGTGTGACAGCTTCTCCTCCAGGGCCAGGCTAAATTAGATTTTCTGCAGTCTAGCTACTCGACCCTCAAATCTTTAAGTTCTGGGCACTCTTAGAAGTTCTCCTTAGGCCCTTTTCTACATATGCTTTGAACATCTGCTTGCTGATTTCTTGAGGATACTTCAAACTCAGGCCAAGACTGAAATTATCATCAGTGCTGAAATCGTGGATTCCTGCAGCTAACTGGATCTTCATCACTTATATGGATGAAACAGAATTCCAGAGAGCGTGGGAGGGAGAAGAGGATGAATGAACGGACGACCTTGTTAGCAGCACAGGTTGAGCTAGAATCTAGTTCTGACCAAAATGCATTGCCCAGCCAATTCTGTTGGCTCTACCTTCAAAATGGATCCAGTGTCCTACCACTTCCAGATGTTTCTACCCCTTTCTCCTCGGTCCAAGCTACCATCCACCACCAACTTCTGCCTGGACTGCAATAGCCAGCTTACTTCCCTCCCCCCCTTCCTTCGGTTTTTTTTTTTTTTTTGCAGTTTTTGGCCAGGTCTGGGTTCGAACCCGCCACCTCCGGCATATGGGGCTGGCACCCTACTCCTTTGAGCCACAGGCACCGCCCCCTTCCTTCCTTCTTTCCTTCCTTCCTTTCTTCCTCTGTCTCCTTCTCTCCCCCTCTCTCTCTCCTTTCCCTTCCCTTCCCTTCTCTTTCCTTCTTTCTTCCTTTCTTTCTCTGTCTCTCTTCCTCCACCTCCCTCCCTCGCTCCCTTCTCTATCTTCCCACCCCGCCCCCCAGGGTCCCTGTCACTCTGGCTGGAGTGCAGTGGTGTCATCCTAGCTCCCTGCAACTCTCAGGCCTGAGCAATTTTCCTGCCTCTGCCCCCTATAGTAGCTGGAACTATAAGTGTGCCCCACCATGCTGGGCTGATTTTTTTTTTTCTTGTGTTTTTTAGAGATGAGATTTTTTTTCTTGGTCAGGCTGGTCTTTAACTCCTGGCCTCAAGCAATCCTCCCACCTCAGCCTCCCAGAGTGCTAGGATTACAAGCATGAACCATCATTCCTGACCCACAAGAGTCTTTTCATTAGACTAGTTTTGATTCTTGTTATACATTTCTAAAGGCTATTCCACAGTAGCCTGAGAGCGATACCTTTAACATGTAAGTGCTGCTTCTTCATCCACCTTCTCAGATTGTCCCTGTCACCAAGGCCTTCTCTGAACACCCATAAAAAGTAGCAGCCCCTCTCCCTATGTTCCCTATTGCCCTGCTGTCTTTATTTTTCTCTACAGAAGTGTCAAGTTAGCACCATGGACAGCCTTCCTATCCATCTATCCTCTATCAACTTCTTTGTACACCTCTATTTTTCTACCTATTTCTCAGTTAGCTCATATGTTGTACAGCTCTCCCCATGGGAACGTACGATCCATGAACAGTGTTTTTGTCCATTGCTGTATGCCTGATATTTACAACAGCATCTGGTAAACAGTAGGTACTCCACAGATATTTATTGAAAGAATGATTAAATGCACGATGGAAATCAAAATCTGGTTACCAGCCTGGCCACGGACACCCTCCTGCGACAGAGTTCATGCCCAAGTCAGTTGCTCAGGTGTGGAGAGAGAGAGTGGGCAACTGGAGGGAAGTGCTCGGACATCTAATGAGGTCAGAGTGTGCCGTGCACTGTTTGTTGTAGTAATAAACTCTAGAAAACCTGTGAGAAATGAAGCTATCAGATGGTGTGGTATAAGAAAACAATGCACCAGAAAGCAGGAGCCACGTATTTGGATTCTGAATCTTATTACCTGTGGAATCCTGAGCCAGGTGCTAATCCGATTTGGCCTCCATTTCTCCTCCGTACGACAGCAATGATGGATTAGCTTGTCTGCGAGATCCTTTATACACCCAAGATATCTGTTTAATTCTGTAGATGTCTGAGGAAGAGGAGAGAAGGAAGGGAAGAGGAAGAGCGGGAGTGAGAAGGGAAGGAAGCAGGGAGGGCAGGGCCTTTTGATTATCCATATTCCTACTTAGAGATAGAAAGAATGGGATAAGTTAGAGCTTAAAGAAAATTTCGTAGAATAAATTACCTTTATATGACTGCATCGCTTAGAATTAACTTGGTTTTTTAATTGGGTGTCCAAGCATTCTAAAAAGAATACTTCATTTTTACTACGTTTCACATTTTCTCATGTTTTGTGGGGACCGATACTTAGAGCTGGAGCCCTTGATTTTTAGTTGTAGGTGAAGTTTTGGTCCTTTCCAGGCCATATTGACTATAATAGTTTGTTTGTAGGAGATTACTGAAACATACACCGTTCTGAGTTTTGTTGGAATGATTTCCTATCCTTTTTAACATTTTAACAACTTCCAATCTATTCATTTCATACCATTAAGGGATCCTAATTTAGTGATTATTTTTAAAATACATACCCATGCTATATAATATTTTCCAGTATGCTGACATGTTTTACTGATGAAATACTAGAGTTAGTAAATGTTTTCTTAATATCTGACTTTGAAATTTAATATAAAGATATGATATTCCACGCCAAATGGGTTGTGGCATCTTATTTTATTTTAATTAAGTTCTTAGGTAGGTGGATGGAGTTGAAACACATTCTTTTAGGAAAGTATCTCAAGAATGGGAAAAGCTATCCAATGTACCCAATACTATGTGAAAATACTATACAATATATAAACAATCACACGCCCACATGAATGATTAAACATAAATATGGCCTGGCAAGGGGGAGAGGGGAAAGGCAATCAGCGGATTTCACCTAATGTGCACAAGGTGTGGCGAGCCCTCTACACCTCAGGGTGAAGGGCTGGACCGCAACTTAAACATGACCTTAATTCAAAATAATGTAACCTAAAAGTTTGTGCCCTCATACTAATTTGAAATATAAATAAATAAAAGGTTCTGAGGTAGAGTTGTAGTCATTTATGTAGGACTACGGAAAGTTCATTAATATATTTTGCTGGTCATTGTATGCATAGTGTTTGCTCAGATGGGCTTCTCCTGACGTTTCACTAAGGCAGAATATGAATTCCTGACTATATCTAAAAGGAACATGATACCATATTTTTTAAAAGCACAGCTACCTATGCTGTCAAGTGAACAGCTCAAAACTATGGTCCAATTAACCAAGGGCACTGCTGGGGAGGTCAAAAAATTCTGTAAAAACTAGTAAAGATGCAGTATTTTAGACAATGAGAAGATTCTGGAGGAATGATCTGGGGTTGCAATGATTATCTCCAGAGCTGCAGAGAGCCCTCAGGAACAGAAGATACAAGCTAACGTTCACATTGCCTTTTACAAAGCTACTCACCCAGCCTGGTTACAAGGCAGAATGTGCAGAATGTAGGAAAACCAACTGTAACATTTCATTCTTTAGCTACAGGAAATAGTTCTTTTTCAGAAGATAAATGTGAGTTGTAGATGGCAGGTTTCTGTTGATTGTTTTCTGAATGTATAAAACAGAAATGGTGGTTCTTTTTCAGTTTCCTTACAATGAACTCCGTTTCAACTACAGCCATTCTGTTTATTAAATGAAAGCTGAACCGTTTGACACACCATAGCAAAGGTAAGAACTAAAGTACATTCAGCAGAGAGGATGTGGACGGAAAGTGACATGGAGCTGAAACTGCTATTAATATCTTGAGGTTTAAAATTGCTGAATGGGTAAGCTCCATTGCTACGGTTCACAAAAGGACAGCGACCTGTATTTGAACCGAGGGCTCACTTCTCTTGACCTAAATGTGTCACGGTAATAAACAACTCGCAGGGAAGTGGTAAATCACAGTCATTAACCAAACAAATCACTGCAGACTGTCAGCTTCTGCTTTGGAGACCTGACGCCATCCTTACCATTACATAACCCCAAATTCTCAGTCCCCTGGAAGGAGACTAGCTGAGCAGCCTGCCACCCGCTTCACTCATCTACTTTTGTATTTGAATTTTTAAAATGTATCTTTTCATTCTGTGCTTCTCCGCTTCTCTCTTTGACCAGGTCATTCCTAGATTATAAGCGGTTTCCAAACCACACTAACAGCAAAGGCCATGCTGCCGCCCATTTTCCCGGGAGTAAGCCTGTGAGCACCTTCTGCTTCGGTTTGTTTCTTTATTTCCTTCCCAAGTGACCCGAGGCAAGAATTGCTCTGCCCTTACTTTGGAAAGTGGTAATCCCCCACTGCTTCTGATTATTGAGGTTCTTTGAGGCAGGGCTCACAATCTCAGATAAACTGTGCCCCTCAATTACAAGGGCTAGTTGAATATGATCCTTGCCTTACAAGTACCTTATTTTCCAATATGCAGTGTCTACATTCAATTATCAGGCATTATTGGAAACACAGAGGTCACTACTTACATCTCAAAAGCTCTTCAAGCAAACATGTTATTGCCTCCTGTATATTTTGGGTTTTTAAATGTCTGAATTCACTTCAGGAGACTCTTACCCTCATCTCTGCTCTTTTTTGAACACCATAGCATAATGGAAAATGCCCTGGTCCAAATACTGAATAAGCCAACAAAGCAATTCAAAAGGAAAATGTCATGTTTTAAAAATTGCAATACAAAATGTTTGCTTTAGTCTCCGTCTCCTTTGTGCCCACCCCTCACTCCACTGTCAACACCAAAGCATCATTTTCCTAGCATGAACATTTGAGCTCAGCATAAGAAGCCAGTCATTATTTTATCATTTAATATTAATTATAATAGTATTAGTCATGATGAACTCGTGCTGCATTATGTAGCTTTCAAATGTATTCCCAAAGGACTTTGATTATAATTTGCCATTTTATTCATGTTCAATTATTTTAAAGTGTTGCTGAATTAACAAGATCCACTTAGCCTTAATCACTACTTACCTCATCAGTTCATAGCACTGACATGTCTGGTTTATACAGATATCTGTGACAGAATGAGACTGAGCCACAGCTGACACCCATGCTTGGTTCTGTGGGGGTGGCAGTTCTGTCGGGCCATGGGAGCTGGCATGTGGGGGCTGGGGGATGCGGCCCCTGAGAACTCTCCTAGGCTGCTTAGGTAAATATTATTGATCCTCTGAGATGGACAGAGGATTCTGCATGTTCCTTTTCCCATGCAAATCAATCTTCCTGACTTTGTCTCCCAATGTCTCCAAAAAGTTGTTGCATTGAGTTTTTTTGTGGTTGTTGATTTGCTTTTAAATGGAATACGCTCTGCCTGACAGCCCAATGGCTCCTGTTCATTCTTCGGGACATTACTATGTATTATTTCTACACATTCTTTTCTCTATTATTCAAAGGTTTTGTTTTATTTTCTCCTTCGGAGTCTCTTCTAGCTCCTACCAATATGCTTCACTTTTCCACTTGAGATTTATGAGACCCCTAATGACCAAGTATTTCCATCTCATCTTGTGCCTTCTGTACCCAGGGCAATGGGCCACCAAGCAGTGGAAAATTAACTGGGACTTTGGAGTGGCTGTTTGCATGGAGGTCCGAGTCCTGACATGGTTTAGTACTATAAAATATTAGACTACTATCGTGTGTCTGGGGCCAATGTCAGATATTATAGTAGATCCTCAAATTAATAGAAATATCCCTGGCCAATTTAAATGCACAGGGAGGGATAAGGTCACTGGGAAAGTAGTTATGTTCAAAATATAATAGATGCTACCCCAAAGAATCCCCCAAACTTTATCAAGCACCACTTTAGTGAGTGAAATGACATTAATCAGAATTCTAGTCACCAGTGTTGTGTAGTCTCTATAACGATTTCTACAGTTTCAGCCAGGAATTCTCCATGTGGGTCTTTTAACTGGTTGACATTATAACTGAGAATTTCCAAACCATTCCATCTTCTGCTTTCTGACTCAAGAATTTAATTCAAAGGAAAAAGTGAATTAAGATAGCCTGCGGCAATGTTCTCCCTTTTATCTATCCTATCCATATTGTGCCATTTAAATTTACCGTTCTCACACCAAAAACTTGCTTAGCAGCTGGGACTGTGGCTTCTAATATTGCTCTGAAAACTGATAAGGAACCACTTGAGAAAGGGTTTTTTGTAATCAAAAGAATGATATATTCAATCATGACACGAAAATACATGTAAAAGCCCCGCTTGAAGCAATGGCACTTTCGGAAAAAGTCAGAATGAAAGTTTTACAAGTAAGCGTTGAATATTTTATTGCTGTTATATATACATATATGCGTGTGTGGGCTGAGCATGTTCATTATGGGGCTGATAGTAAATCGAGGAGATGCTGAATCGTGTGCTTTGGAGTACAGGGTTATTAATAGCTCAAAGATATTATTCGGTGTCACTAAGAGCTGAGTGCAGATCTAAGTGCTTCCGGAATTCACTTCTTCAGGCCTCACAATGACTAGATGATGCAGATTACCGTCCTCAGTTTCCATTTGAACAAATGAAGCAGAGAGTGATGTCACTGGCTTAATGTCACACAACTAGAAATTCACGGGGCCAAGATACTACTCTTACTTTAGGGTAGCCCACGTTCTGTATCCCAACACTAGAATTCCTGGCTTTCCCCTCAAAAATTCTGATAGAAACTGAATTCCCTTTAGGTAGCCACAAACACGTGCTTTGTTTTGTTTTCTCCTTCAACTAGAGCTTCTTATAAATATTTTCCCAGAAACCCTAAAAGAAAAATATATTTCTGTGATCTTTTTTCCATAGTTCCAAAGCTGATAGAGGTGTTCCTTTGAAATAATCTGTTAATGAATTTGCAATATACAATATTTGCTACACTGTAAATTAATAGTCACGATGTGGGTTAAATACACAGTGGGTTAAAGTTCCTACTGAAGCTCACGATAATATTTGTATTCCTCCAGGAGGAATGTGGAACTACTCTTTAAGTAAAAAGAAATCTTGAAATTGCTGGGCTCTGGTTGCACAAGCTGTGTTGCTTCCACCTTCATGAATTCTTCCCTCTAAAAGTTATTGAATGGCAGCTGGACACCGATCTCATTGTGGCCCTCACTTCCCCTTCCATCACCTCTCTCCAGGATATGGCTTCCAGGCTGATTCTCCTCTCTCACTTCCCTAATGCTGTCTTTCTGACTCCTTGAATCACTTCCTTGCTTGTCCTTTTTAATCTCACCTTCTTGAAACATCTCTGGTTCAAAACCCCCCGTTAATTCTATTTCCCCTTGCTCTATCCAGGCTGCCAGACGGACTCCCTCTGACTCTTCCATTCTTTTGTCTTTGGGTCTTGGCTCCCCCTGGCCTGCTGTCTGAACAGCATGAGTCTTAGCAAATCCAAAGCTCTTCATTTTATTAAAAAACAAAAACTAGAGATGCGTTTTCAGGAGTGCTCTTGAGTTACTGTGATGAAGTAGCCTGACTGGGATCTTAATTAATTTTAGCTCTAAATAGGGCAACCCTCTTGATAGTGTTCCAAGTGATCCAACATCTTCTACCCCACTTATCACAACTTGACCTTGGGAAAACTACACTGAACAAAAATATTTTGAACAAGCCTTTGACTGGAGTTTTAATTATCATCTTATAAAGAACAAATGCCATTGGTAATAAGATTAGTTGCTTGTACTGCAGGAGGGTGAAAAACGTGTTAAGGAAAGTCATCATTAGTCACTGAAATGCTTCCAGGAGTAGCGTCAGACCTTGTGCAGACATGAGAGCTGGATGTTGACTCAAGTCAGCATTGTCAGAGTACGTGGCCTTTCAATGAGCCCAAATGAACAACTAAACATCACTCACCAAACCTTGGATGATTCTTAAAACACAAAATTCCTAAGGTTTCACAGGATGGGACCCAAAAAGCCATTATGTAACACTGATCAGATTGCTCTACTTTTAGTTCAATGGACTTAATTGGTTTTCAGTATTTGAAATTTAACTGACATTCCTTGATGACTGGATGCAAAGGGATGTTATAATATTTTACTTAATAATAAACTTTAAGAAACATATGTATTTTTAAGCTAGAAATCTCCAATGATTCTTCAGCTGTTTCTATGCCTGTACGTACAATGATACAGTCTACCCTGTAGTTTCAATCACAGTTTCAATCTGGCTCCCTTCCCATATCAATACAATCTCTGAAGGAGCCAATTTTTGAAGTCATGTATTAAAAGCACCATTTACTGATTGCAGATAGGATGAAAATTTTTAAAGATGCAATTATATCATTAACAAGTTATCCAGTTACCAAGTTGACTCATTGAGATATAGGGAGGAAAACTCAATGCTGATTATTTTTAAAGAAAGAAGCTAGTGTTGTGTGAAGAATATTTTCATAATTTAGGTGAATCTTACAAATACATCCTTTGCAACTATACAGTACTTTAGATAGTGAATATAATCTGTATTTTCTAATTCTTTAACATAAATGGGAGAAAATGAGAAACAGTAGAATTAATGTCCATCGTGACCAAAATGATTCCAACTCATGTGGAGATTGTATTTAAGAAAGTACACATTGTACAGTGATGTAACCCTTCCAGATTGTCAACATTGTTAGTGAAGGTAAGGTCATTGTCATTCCTTTGATATTAACCATGGTAACTTTCAGGCAATGTACTTTACCCAACTTCTCTGCAGCCCTTACTCTCTACCATCTGGAATTTCTCAGCAAGGGATGATTTGGGTGCTATTATAAGCTGCTCTGATCCTTCTGATTTAGAAACTTTTTGTTTTAACTTGTTCTGGTATAAACATAAATAATAATAATTAGCTCAATGAGACTTTGGCTAAACCTAAAGATTTGTTTTTGCCCTGTTGAAAACTAAAGGATAGTTTCTGCATGTCCTGAAGTGTGATTTTTAGATTCCACAATAAATGGACACGTCTGTTAGTTTCTGACCCATTCATATTTTAATATGATAGAAGAGTTTGTTTAGATAAGAATCAGAAGTAAATAATTTATAGCTTTCATATGAAGGCTGAAACCCAATTATAGTATACTTCCTTTTTTTTAAGACAGTTTTACTCCATTTCCCAGGCTAGAGTTGCCATAGCATCAGCCCAGCTCCCAGACTCCTGGGTTCAAGTCGTCCTCCTCCCTCAGCCCCTTGATTGACAGGACTACAGGTGCTCACCACAACTCTGGGCTAAGCTTCAAGGCATCCTCCTGCCTCAGCCTCCCAGATTGCTGGGATAACAAGTATGAGCCACTGCACCTGGCATTAGCCAGTATTTTCAAAGTGTCTATGTTAACTAGTGTTATATATACAGAAAAAAATTTAGTTAGAGATCAATTAGGTAGAATTATGTGTGTTGGCTTATTTAAACAGTGAGCATTTCCTTTGAAATATTTCAAAATTACATCATGCATCATTTTTAACACTGAAGATTATAGTCACACAGTGTTATTATTTTTTTTTATTTTTAATATTTTTGTAGAGACAGAGTCTCACCTTATTACCCTTGGTAGAGTGCCGTGGCGTCACAGAGCTCACAGCAACCTCCAAATCCCAGGCTTAGGTGATTCTCCTACCTCAGCCTCCTGAGTAGCAGGGACCACAGGTGCCTGCCACAATGCCCGGCTATTTTTTTTTGTTGCAGTTTGGCTGGGGCCGGGTTTGAACCCGCTACCCTTGGTATATGGGGCTGCGCCCTACTCACTGAGCCACAGGTGCTGCCCATGACACAGTGTTGATCAAAAGAAGATTCAACCTTATCGTCATGTGGAAGCTGTGAACACAGATATACTTATAGCCTTTGTGGAAGGTAATTTTACAATGTGTATAAAATTGCAAATGTGAAAACTCTTTGATCCAGTAATGTCATGTTCAGGAATCTAACATACGTAACTAAGCGTACATGTGCTTCAAGTTTTAGCCAAAGATGTTCATTATGGCATTGTTTACAATAGCCAAGCAATTCGAAACAGCATATGTGTCAAACATAGTATGTTCATCAAGAAAGTTATGGTATATTCATTTAATGGTGTTCTATGTTGTCATTAAAAATGACAGTATACTGTGCTATATTACATTATTTTTAATTGCACATGAACTTTATGGACACTCTGTATTAGTTGATGTCAATAATGTATATTTTTAATGAAAAGAGCAGGCTACAACACAGTGCCCAGTATAATTGTGTGGACAATATGTGAGTGTCTGCACATGTACCCACGCCCAGAAATGATCTATAAGCACATGCAATAAAATGCTAAGTCATTATTTTGTATCGTAGGTGATCAGTATTTCCTCTTTTTTTTTTTGTAGTCTTTGGTGGGGCTGGGCTTGAACCCGCCAACTCCAGCATATGGGGCTGGCGCCCTACACCTTTGAGCCACAGGTGCTACCCTGTATTTTCTCTTTTTACTTTTCTAGGCTTTCTATTTTTTCTGCCATGAACAGATATCACTGTTGTATGCTTAGAAATTGTTAACTATTTAATTTTTTTTTTAAATTAAAAATTTCTGATGTTGTGAAAAGGAACTTAGTGGTGAGGGCAGATAGGCTTCTGTACTCCCAGTACCAAAGCGTATTCAGAATCATTACCCATAGTCAGCTGGGGCTGCTGACGGGAAACAGTGAGGAAGGCCAGAGTCTGAGAGGAATTTCACAGCCACACTGGAGGAGCTTTCACGGATTTCAATAAAACAAAAGGGCAAAGTAACGTGCCTTGTATATGACAGCAATGAGGTAAACAGTCTCTTTGTTCGGTATTTTCCTTTGTGTCTGTGACCAAGAAATGAAGAAATTCCTTCTTTCTCTTTCACACTCTTCCCTCCTCCCCTCTTTCCTTCTCCTTTCCTTCTTCGTCCCCTGTTTTCTTTCTCCCAACCACCCCCCCCCCCCCACCCCAAAGGCGCCCCACCCCCCACCGAACCCACAAACCCCCCCCCCCCCCCCCCCCCACCCCACCCTCGA
>CAUYON010132190.1:0-12329 GCA_963573935.1 Arctocebus calabarensis
TTTACATGGATGGAGCTGGAACATATTCTTCTTAGCAAAGTATCTCAAGAATGGAAGGAAAAGTATCCAATGTACTCAGCCCTACTATGAAGCTAATCTATAGCTTTCATATGAAGGCTAAAACCCAGTTATAGCACAAGAAGTGGGGAAAGGGGTAAGGGAGGGGACAGGTGGGGGGAGGATGGGTGGAGGAAGGGTGATTGGTGGGATCACACTTATGGTGCATCTTACAAGGGTACAAGTGAAAATTACTAAATGTAGAATATAAATGTCTTCATAAAGTGATTAAAAGGCCATGAAGGCTATGTTAAATAGTTCAATGAAAATATTTCAGATTGTATATGAAGTCAGCACATTGTGCCCCATGATTGCACCAATGTACACAATTATGATTTAATAATAAAAAAAGTCTCCAAGAAGGAACGTCTCCAACCAAGAAAACCCCAGAACAAGATAGTTTCATTGCTGAATTCTAACAAATTTTTAAAGAAGAACTAATACCAAATTCTTTTTAAGATTAGTCTAAAAAGTTGAAGGGGAAGGAATTCTTCCAAACTCATTCTAAAAAGCTAGACAAGGACACCAGAAAGAAAGAAAACTACAGCTAATATCCTCATGAATATAGATGCAAAAAATATTTAACAAAATGCTAGCAATCCAAATCCAACAGCACACCAATAAGATAATATATCACAATCAAGTGGGATTTATCCCAGGGATGCAAGAATGGTTCAACATAATCAAATCAATAAGTGTGATACATCACATCAACAGAAGGAAGGACAGAAATACATATGATCATCTCTACAGATGCAGGAAAAAAGCATTTAATAAAATGCAACTTCCTTCATGGTAAAATCTCTCAAAAAATCAGGGCTAAGCACCTGTAGCTCAAGCGGCTAAAGTGCCAGCCACATACACCAGAGCTAGTGGGTTTCAATCCAGTCTGGGCCTGCCAAACAACAATGACAACTACCACCAAAAAAAATAGCCAGGCGTTGTGGTGGACACCTGTAGTCCCAGCTACTTGGGAAGCTGAGGCAAGAGAATTGCTTAAGCGCAGGAGTTGGAGGTTGCTGTGAGCTGTGACGCCATAGCACTCTACCCAGGGTGACAGCTTGAGGCTCTGTCTCAAAAAAAAAAAAATCAGGTCTAGAAGGAACATATCACAACATAATAAAGACCATATATGATGAGCCCATAGCTAACATCATACTCAATGTAAAAAATATGAAAGCCTTTTTTCTAAGAACTGGAACAAGACAAGGATGGGGACATTCACTTCTTTTATTCAACATAGGATAGGAAATCTTAGGAAGAGCAATTAGGCAATGGAGAGAAATAATGTTTAAATTAGAAAAGAGGAAGTATAATTGTCCCTCTTACAGATGACATAATCTTCTCTCTAGAAAATCTAAAGACTACTAAAGAATGCTTAGAACTAATGAACAAATTCAGTAAAGTTGCAGAATATAAAAATCTAAATACAAAAACTAGTAGTGTTTCTATACACCAATAACAAACTAGCTAAAAAAGAAATCAAAAAAGCAATCCCGTTTATAGTACTACAATCGCTATAAAAATGCCTAGAGATAAATTTAAGCAAGAAAGTTAAAGATATCTATAATGAAAACTACAAAACACTGGTGAAAGAAATTGAAGAGGACACAAACAAATGGAAAGACATCCAGTGCTTATAGGCTGGAGGAATTGATATTGTTAAATTATCCTATTACCTAAAGTAATCTACAAGTTGATAAAAGCCCTAGCAAAATAACAATGATAGTCTACTTAGAAATAGAAAAAAAATCCTTAAATTTGTATGGAACCATAAAAGACCCCAAATGGACAAAGCTATCCTGAACATAAGACTAAAGCTAGAGGCATCACACTACTTGATTTCAAATATATTAAATTGAAAGTAAGCAGAACAGTATGGTATTGGTATAAAAGCAGAGACAAACTAATGGAACAGAATAGAGAACCCAGAAATAAATCCATGAGTTTATAGTTTATAGTAGAGCCTAAGTGCCCATCAACCCATAAATGGATTAATAAACTGTAGTGTATATGTATACATATGTATATATACACACTACAGTATATATATATATACACGCATGCACACACCATGGAATATTATGCAGCCTTAAAAAGATGGAGACTTTACCTCTTTTATGTTTACATGGATGGAGCTGGAACATATTCTACTTAGCAAAGTATCTCAAGAATGGAAGAAAAAGTATCCCATGTACTCAGTACTATTATGAAACCAATTCATAATCACTCACACTTTCATATGAAATATAAAGCACAACTATAGCCCTGGTTGAAGGTGGGATGAGGAGAGGGTTGGGAGGAGAGGGGGGAGGTTTGTTGGAGGGAGGGTAAATCATGGGATTATACCTATGGTGCATATTGCAAGGATACATGTGAAATCTATTAAACATAGAGTATAAATGTCTTAATGAGAGAGGATACCCAAGAAGGGTGAGGTCTAGGAGAATAGACCTTCTCAAGGAGATCACAAGGATACAACTGCAGGGTCCTCTCCATTTGTGACTCAACCCTTGGGAATTTGTAGACTTAACTTCCTGGAGCTTGGAAATTTCCACTTCTGTGAAATCCTATAATCCTGTGGGGGCCGGAATAGCATCTTCCAGTTGATTTAAACTGGCCAATTTGACAAGGGTACCTATGGGTCGGAACTTTTTGACTGTCGATAAAAAGGGAAAGACAGAGTCAGTCGGGGAGGGTGGCCATTTGGAATTCTTCTATGCTATAAGCTCCCGACTGCTGAATAAAGTCCTTCCTCTTATAAACATGGTGTTTGGGTGCTCTTTTTCTCCGTTGGGCCTCACCTTCCTGCAACATTTTTACAATAAGTAAATGAGGTGAAGGCTATATTAGCTAATTTGATGTAAGCATTCCAAATTGTTTTTAAAATCAGCACATTGTACTCCATAAATGCATTAATGTATACATGGTCTATGTGTTTATGACTTAATAAAAAAATAAAAGAATGAGTGAAACAAAAATCTCAAAGGATCTCCTCTCTAAAACTCTGCAAGATGGAAGGTAAGAAGAGAATTTTGCCTCCAAATGGGAAGTTCCCACTGATTTTAAGGAATTAGTGGATGGAATGGCAGCAACACCTGAGCAAATACTGAATGGTACTTCCAGAAGATTATCAGTTAGGTTGTTTTCCTCCTCCAATTACACGTGTCAAGTGTTTTTACTGAATGGGGAACACACAGCAAGGTGGCAGGGGGTAGAGAGGCTTGATGTGTTTGCTTTTCCCTTGTAAACTATCTCCATCTGCTCCATGTGATTTAATCTGTTCTAAATGAGGGAGGGACAATGTAACCAAGCAGGTCTCTCTTCTCTCTTCTCTCTTCTCTCTCTCTCTCTCTCTCTCTCTCTCTCTCTCTCTCTCTCTCTCTCTCTCTTTTCTATGTATTTAGCTCTTAAACCATTTTGTATACCCTTTCCCTGTTCCACTTCTTAAACTCCCCCTCTCTGTTCCCTTTTGGGTCTGTTGGCAGAGAGAAAGGGAACAATATTTCATTTGTGAGTGAAAAGAGGACACAAGATAGAATGGTTTCGAAATGGAAACAATGCCTCAAATAAAGGACTTGTTCTTGGCTTCTGCCTCCTTGCAAAAAAAAAAGAAAAAAATGAGAGAGAGATTTTTGACAAAGGCACCAAGAAGATACATTGGGGAAAGAACATCCTTTTCAATAAATCGTGCTATAAATAGGGATATCCATATGCAGAAGAATTAAATTGGATCCTTATATTTCACCATATAAAAACTCAATTCAAGATGTATTGAAGACTTAAATTTAAGATCTGAAACTATAATACTACTAGAGGAAAACCTAAAGGAAGTATTTAAGGACATTGTTTTAGGCAAAGGTTTTATGGGTAAGACTACAAAAGTACAGGCAACAAAAGCAAAGATAGGCAAGTGTGACTATATCAAACTAAAAAGCATGTGCATAGCAAAGCAAACCACTGGCAGAGTGAAGAGACAACTTACAGCATGGAAGAAAATATTAGCAAGCTATTCATCTGATAAGGGGCTAATATCTACAATATACAAGAAATTCTAACATCCAGAATATACAAGGAACTCAAACAAGTTGAAAGAAAAACAAAAAAAAAAAACTAATTTAAAAATGGGCAAAGGATATGAGCAGCCATTTCACAAAATAAGACATATGAATGGTTAAAAAGTATATGAAAAAAATGTTCAACAACTCTAATTGCCAGGGAAATGCAAATCAAAATCACAATGAGATATTATCACACTCAAATAGTGAAAAAACAATAAATGCTAGCAAGGATGCAACGAATAAGGAACTTTTACATACTTTTGATGGGAATGCAAATTCAGCCATTTTCAGCCATTATGGAAAACACAATGGAGGTTTCTCAAAAAACTAAAGATAGAACCACCATAAAATCGAGTATTTTGGAAAGATACCTGCACTCCCAGATTTACTGCAGTGCTATTCAAATAGCCCAGGTATGAAATCAACCTAAGTGTTAATCAGTAGATGAATAGACAAAGAAAATGTAGTATACATATACAATAGAACACTATTCAGCCATATAAAAGAATGAAATCCTATCATTTGTGGAAACCTAGATGAGCTTGGAAGACATTACATGAAATTTTACCCAAAATAAGTTGGGTAAAAGAAAGATAAATGCTGCATATTTTCACTTATAAGCAGAATCCAAAAAAGTTGATCTTGAAGAAGAGAGTAGAATAGTGGTTAATAGAGAACAGGAAAGGTAGGAGGGAGAGGAGGACAGGGAGAGTTTGGTTGATTGTTATAAAATTACAGATAAATAGGAGAAATAACCTCTAGTTTTATTGTTCTGTAACTATAATGAACAATAATTTATTGTATTTTTTCCCAAATAGCTAGAAGAGAAGATTTTGAATGTTACAAACAGAAATGACAAAGATTGAGGTGATTGATGTGCTAATGACCCTGATTTGATACACACGTGTCAAAATATCTGTGTACATCATAAATACATAAAATAATCATGTGTCAATTAAATATATATTTATATAAACTAAAAATAAAAAGTTTCTTCACAGCAAAGGAAATACACAACAGAGTAAAGAGACAACTTATGAAATGGGAAAAACATTTGCAAACCATATGTCTGGTAAGGACTTAGTATCCAAAATATGTAAGGAACTCACACAACTTGATGTAGGAAAACAAAAGCCTCATTTAAAAAATGGACAAAGGACCTGAATATACATTTTTCAAAATAAGGTGTACAAATGGCCAACAAGTATAAGAAAAAAAACTTCAATATCACTAATCATAATGGAAATGCAACTTAAAACCTCAATGAGACAACACCTAAACCTGTTAGAGGGCTATTCTGAAAAAGATGAAAGTTAACAAGTGTTGGTGAGGATGTGGAGAAAAGAGAATACTTACACACTGATGGTGGCAATGTAAATTAATACAGCCATTATGAAAAACATTATGGAAGTTCCTCAGAAAATTAAAATCAGAACTACTAAACGATCCCTCAATCCCTCTTCTGTGTCAGTATCTTGAACAGATATATGCACTCCCATGTTCTTTGCTTATTTACAATAGCCAAAGTATAGAATCAGCCTAAGTGTTCATTAACAGAAGAATGAATAAAGAAAATGTGTTACATGTACACAATGCAATACTATTCAGCTTGATAAAAGAAGGAAATCCTGTCACTTACAACATCTTGGATGAACCTGGAAAATACATATTATGTTAAGTAAAAGAAGGCAGGTACAGAAAGACAAATACCACATGATTTCACTTATATAGCAATTAAATAAGTTGAACTCATAGAAGCAGAAAAGCAGAATAGAGGGGTGGGGGTGAGGGTAGGGGAGATGGTGGTCAAGGGACACAACATTTCAGTTAGAGAGAAGTAAGTTCAGGAGCTCTGCTGTATATCACAGTGATTATAGTCCAGAAAGGAGGGAAGAGGAAAGAGAGAGGAGGGGAGAGGGAGGCTAGGAGGAGGGAGGACTTTGCAGGGGATCCACCCTAATGTGCATAATGCAATGATACATTTCTATACTATTAAGAATAGAGTATGAGTGTTTTTGCCACAACAAATAAGCAAGGAGACAGTTATGCTAATCAGTTAGATATAAGCATTCCACATTGTATATCAAATTAGTACATTGTACCCCATAAATACATTAATGTATACAGTTATGATTTAATAAAGAATTAAAAATAAAGTGTTTCTAATAAAAAAGTAAAAAAAATAAATTTCAGCAAACTTAAAAAATATCTATAAATACTGTATGGTTGAAAATTGCTAACATGGTAGGTTTTAAGTGTTCTCATCACAAAGAATAAGTACATGAGGTAATCCATATGTTAATTAGCTTGATTCAAGCTTTCCACAATGTATACATATATCAAAATGTCATCTTACATTTCAAATTAAAACTTGATAAATTCAAGGTCCATAAAAAATTATCATACCCGATGTCTCCCAAATCACCCCTAAAGTCATCATACATACAGAAAATGGGAAATTGTGGCTGTTTGTAATGAATATTTTGTAAATAAAAGTACATTTAGCCACATTTTCCCATTTTCCCTATGTATGGCAACCTTAGGGCATCATATTCCACCAGGGTAAAAATTTTGGTGGTCTCCTAGGACTGTTGCTCTTCAAACCCACAGTAGAAGTTTTGGCAGCCATCATTACCCAGATCCTTACACATACCTCTTTCAGACACCTGATATGAGTTCAATTTCTCAATGAAGACCTGCAAAGGGAAAGAGAGAATCCAGCCATCAATATGCTTTTTTGGAGTAATTATGTTCACAACACCATGCTAGGCACTGGATCAGTGACCAATGACACTGACACAACTGGGTAGTGATCACAAGAAAATACGAGGGGTTTCTCACCAGAACTTTTCTTCTCCCATGTTTGTCTATACTGTAACACAAAGTTTAAAACGTACTAAGAAGTGGCCTGAAATCATACACTCATGATCCTGAACTAACCACAAGGTTATGGGCTTGCACAGTGTAATCACTGACAGCTCCAGCAATCCTGTGTTGAGCCTGTTTATGCTCATTTTACAGAGGGGGAAGCCGGGTTCAGAGAGAGTCATTATCTATTTCATCTTCCTGCATCCCATTATATAGACAGTAGCTCCCAGACTTTCTTTTTTTTTTTTAAATTCAATTTTTGTTTTATTGCTTACATATGAATTGCACAGTGAATTTTTACATTTGAGAAAACTTAACTTCATTACATTTAATACATATTATCAGCATGAAGAAGACAAATAAGTTCCATTTTCAGACAGAAAGAAGAGAATAATCTTGGGTAGAGGGAAGTTAACTGCTGGTAAAGTGTAATGTTATTCTAAAAGATAATGAGTTCAGAAGTATTAAGGAAGTACGTGTGTGTTTGTGCACGTGTGTATTCAGGTAATCTTCAATAACAATAAAACTCTATGTACCAGTCACAGACAACACAAGTACAGAAGGGACATTTAAATGTTAACTCTTCAATGTCAGGAAAGAAAGAATATGAGCAACTGTATACAGCGAAAAGAGAAAGATTAATAATTAAGAGTTTTCTATATCTACAAAAATATAGCAATACAGCAAACTTCAATAAATCTTAAACTTTCAGTATTTAAACTGGCTACAACACAATATGCACATGTAATTCCTAAAGAATCCCCTTTAGAAATGGACAGGTCAGCCAGAGAAGAGATCCGATTCTTGGGAATCCTTGTCAATAAGACCACTTTAGTAATCCAGGATATATAGAAGTCTACTGTGATTTAAAAGTCAGAAGAAGAAAACCCTAAAACCCAAATCAACAGTTTACAAAGACCACGAGAAAGTTGTGATTAACATTAATTGCAATGGTTTTCCTTTACATGCAATACATGCATTTTTAAATTACTGAGAAACATGAACTTTTGCAGAGCAAAGTTTGTTTCACATGAGTGCAAATGAATATATATCTTCTTTGCTTATACTATTAAATTACGTATATATATTTCTATACAAAAGCACACAGTGTTATTCTATAAAATGACATCCAAGTGGATGATGATTGTTTTTGCATGTCCCCTTGCTTAGATTTTTAAAAATGTACAGTCAAAAATTAATAGCCTTCTTTAAAAATACAGAAGAAAAAAAGGGAAATAAAAAAAAAACTTGGCTTATTAACTGGTATAGCATTTTACCCGATCAAGAGGCAAAGTTCTAGTGGCAGCTGCAATGTGGCCATTGAGATCTCCAGTGGTGACTCCACTGTCACTCGGAAAACAAGGTCTTGTTTATCTACATTTAATAAACAGCCTAGGATGTTTTATATCATTTTATAGGTTTAAATGACTAGATTCTTTTTCAAAAAGTAGCACTTTGGGCGGCACCTGTGGCTCAGCGAGTAGGGTGCCGGCCACATATACAGAAGGTGGTGGGTTCAAACTCAGCCTCTGTTGAACTGCAAAAAACAAAAAAACTAGTCGGGCATTGTGGCGGGCTCCTGTAGTCCCAGCTACTCAGGAGGTTGAGGCAAGAGAATTGCCTAAGCCTAGGAGTTGGAGGTTGCTGTGAGCTGTGTGACGCCATGGCACTACCGAGGGTGATAAAGTGAGACTGTGTCTACAAAAATAAATAATAAATAAGAAGTAGCACTTTAGTTAAAATATTCAAAAATCTTTGAGTATATTTGTTCTATTATCATTTATTTACTTTCCTGCTTTTACTCAAGGTGCCTAAATAACCACAAATGCAAAGTTAAAACTTCCCATTCTTCACTGCAACTTTTCAAACAAAAACATAAGCCAAAAACTTGAGCTGCAGTTTTTGATATGTCTAGTTTTATGCAAAAAGCAACTGAATCTGAAAAGGTAGAACTACGCATATAAACAGGTGATTTTGTAAAAAAATGTCCTAAGAGAATTTCATAAGAGTTATAAGAAACTGGCTCGGCACCTGTGGCTCAGCAGGCTAAGGCGCCAGCCATGTAAACCTGAGCTGGTGGGTTCGAATCCAGCCTGGGCCCGCCAACCAACAATGACGGCTGCAACCGAAACAAAAATAGCCGGGCATTGTGGCAGGCGCCTGTAGTCCCAGCTACTTGGGAGGCTGAAGCAGGAGACTCGCTTGAGCCCAGGAATTGGAGGTTGCTGTGAGCTGTAATGCCACGACACTCTACCCAGGGTGACAGCTTGAGGCTCTGTCTCAAAAAAAAAAAAGAGTTATAAGAAAGTTATTCATCTTACCATGGAATGTAATTCACTAAAATGTAGGCAAATTTATGGGTCTGTCAGTGCGTGCATAGAATGAACCTGTGAATTTGATAGATGAAATCAAAAGCAGCTTAAATTGTCGATCCTTACCACGCTTAACTGTGAAAACACAGGTACTCTTTTCAAATGTAATATAACTAATTCAAAACAGAGATGCATAAAAGTTTTGGTTTAAATTTTACCATAAAAGTCCATTTGGAGAATTTGTTGACTAGGAAGATCTAAAACAATGCATAAGATAAAAATGCAAATTAATGTGTTCTTAATGAAAATCAAAACATACAGATTCCTCACAGGTGAACTAGTAGCTGTTTTAAACATCTTTTTCTCCCCTATACTAAATATATATCTCATTTAATTAATGGAGCCACAGTAAAATACTATAATTTCAAAGCAAAGCCTGTAAAGTCACACATCTTACGATGTAAAAAATATTGCACAGTTCGGTACTCTAAGAGTAAGCTCTGTATCTGGTAAGCTGAATGATCAAACTCATGACAGGAAACACAGTATTACAAGAACTAGATGCTTTAAAATATGGCAATTTTTAGGGTAATGTAGGAATGCTGTTCAATAGATTTCTTATCACTGTGAACAATGAGGAATGCCTATCACATATTATTACGTTGAATGAATAGAGGGATGCTCTTGACAACTGACCTACAGCATGGAGACAAAAGCCCTAGGACAGCTTTGCAGGCCCAGGATTAGGAATATATTTGAAGGTATCAGCTTTTGTAGAAAACCAATACCAAAAGCAATTCTATCTCTAAGCAATTGTGTATGTTAAGAAATACAATAGACATTTCAAATATTCTCAATCCTCTGAAGGCTTCCTTTTTAAAAAATAATGCATGTTTATGAAAAGTTTAAAATATACTGTTTAACAAGGGGATAATATGAGATCAATGTTTGTTCAACTTTAAAAGCCAACAGGAGGCAGGAAGATGGCTGCGGAGACGGTCCCGTAGCCCATCTCTCCCCAGTCAGCAGGTGAGAGGGTGGGAACTCTGGATCTTTCCCCGTGTGAACTATTGGAGTGGACGGGCAGCTGGTGAGACACAGAGATCGGGAGGACTGGCACATTTCAAATATAGTTCTTAACCTTGGTAACTGTTGCAAACCGTTTCCCCCTGCCCGGTGGAGGGGCAGCCGGCCCCTCCCACAGGGAGGACAACAGGCCCCAATCCACAAGCTCTAATCAGAGAAAATTCCACTGAAGCATGGAACTCAGAGTTTGACGATCAGAAAGGGGCGCTGCTAGGAACCACGGAGACACGGGCAGCCCTGGTGTGAGCCGAGGGGTCCGGACTCTGCCGGACTGACACATTGCAATGTCCAAAATGGGGAGCGCCTTTTCCCCCAGATCAATGAGAGAGAGAAAGAATGGGTGACCAGCCAGCGTTACACTAGGTGGGGACCCTAGTGAAGCCTGAGAGTGGTGGAAAAGACACTTTGAGCTGTGGAAGTTGGCAAGGAGGGCCCCCGGGCACTTCAGCTGGAGAATAACTGAAGTTCAAGTTCCCAACAAGAGCCCCGCAAAGCCCCCTCCTCTCCAGCCTTCACAGCCACTGTGAGCCGTGGCCATAGCAACTGCTCCTGCTGGTGCTGCTGCGGTTGCTCCAAAGCCACTACTACCGTGAGCCGCGGTGCCGCCAACCCGGGAATAGTGAAACCACTGCCACTGACACCGCTGCCGAAGACACCACCGCAGCCCTCAAGATCTGCAGCGACCACGAGCCCCGCTCCCGCGCTCCCCTCTCACAGCAGATCGTTGTTGCTGGACTGGACTGCAATTCTATATACATATAAGAATAATAATATTTTTGAGATTTTTTTTTGAATATCCTTTTCTTGGAGGCGCTATCAACAAATAACTCTTTATTTCACTTTCTTTTCTTAGGCTATTTTTATTACCTCCTATTCGCAACTGAACGTTCTTCTTCCTCTCCCATGTTAATTTCTTTGTTCTCTCTCCCCCTCCTCTCCCTCCCTTCGTATAGCTTCTAAGAGTGCTTATATCATATTTGCTAGAGACTTTTCTTCTTCTCTATTCTCAAATATTTTATAAGAAGCATTTTTATTGTAGAATTCTTTTTTTTTCTTCTTAGCTGTTGTTCTGTGATTGGCTGTTTGTTTGTTATGTTTTGTCTGTATGTCAATGTTTCTGACTGTGGGCACATCTGTGGGCTTAGGTGTCTGGTAGCCCTTCTACAAATGTATTAGCCCATTTGCTATCAATGTGATTGGTGTTTTAAATGTTTTCCTTGCCACCTTGATACTTCCATTCACCCCCTGCCCAGGATTGGAAGTCTAGAACTCCAACTCATCCACAATCCAGACTGACTGCATTTACAATTGGACTGGAACTCTTAACTGCACAGGCTGCAGTCACCACACCAGTACCTAGGTGGAGGGCTGGTCAACCACAAACGTAGAAGTCTCCAGTCCAATTTCACTCTCCTGCTCATATAGCTAAAAACTGAAAAACAAACATGGGGCGGAACCAGCGGAAAAACTCTGGCAACATGAATAAACGGAATGGTGCAACTCCCCCCCCCAAAAAATTTCAAACCATCCATTCCAGACTATCCCATCAACAAACAGATAGTGGAGATGTCTGAAATCAAATTTAGAATCTGGATAGCAAACAAGATTAATAAAATGGAAACTAACATGGAGGAGAGATTATAGGATTAATTCAGAAGATGTCTCAAGAATTCAACCAATTCAAAGACAAAATGACCAAAGATCTCGACACATTGAGACAAGAAGTTGCAACCCTCAAGGAGATGAGAAATACAGTAGAAGCCCACAGCAACAGAAAAGAACAAGCTGAAGAAAGGATTTCTGACATCGAGGACAGAGACTTTGAACACTCCCAAATGCTCAAAGAGATAGAGAAATGGAAGGCAAAAATGGATCATTCTCTCAGAGATCTCTGTGACGACTCAAAGAAAACCAATATTCGTCTTATAGGGATACCTGAAAGCGA
>CAUYON010132191.1:0-45639 GCA_963573935.1 Arctocebus calabarensis
TGGAACAGAATAGAGAACCAAGAGATGAACCCAGCTACTTACCGTTACTTGATCTTTGACAAGCCAATTAAAAACATTCAGTGGGGAAAAGATTCCCTATTTAATAAATGGTGCTGGGTGAACTGGCTGGTGATCTATAAAAGACTGAAACTGGACCTACACATTTCAAACCTTTAACTAAGATAGACTCTCACTGGATTAAAGATTTAAACTTAAGACATGAAACTATAAAAATACTAGAAGAAAGTGCAGGGAAAACTCTTGAAGGAATTGGTCTGGGTGAATATTTTATGAGGAGGACCCCCCCAGGCAATTGAGGTAGCATCAAAAATACACTACTGGGATCTGTTCAAACTAAAAAGCTTCTGCACAGACAAGAACACAGTTAGTAAAGCAAGCAGACAGCCCTCAGAAAGGGAGAAAATATTTGATGGTGTTGTCTCTGACAAAGGTTTAATATCCAGAATACAAAGAGAACTCAAATGTATTAGCAAGAAAAGAACAAGTGATGCCATCTCAGGGTGGGCAGGGGACCTGAAGAGTAACTTCTCTGAAGAAGACAGGCACACCACCTACAGACACATGAAAAAATGCTCATCATCCTTAATCATCAGAGAAATGCAAATCAAAACTACTTTGAGATATCATCTAACTCCAATAAGATTAACCCACATCACAAAATCCCCAAATCAGAGATGCTGGCGTGGATGTGGAGAAAAGGGAACACTACTACATTGCTGGTGGGAATGCAAACTAATACAGTCCTTTTGGAAAGATATCTGGAGGATACTTAGAAATCTAAAAATAGAACTGCCATTCAATCCTATAATTCCTCTACTAGGTATATATCCAGCAGACCAAAAATCACATTACAACAAAGATATTTGTATCAGAATGTTTATTGCAGCCCAATTCATAATTGCTAAGTCATGGAAGAAGCCCAAGTGCCCATCAACCCACAAATGGATTAATAAATTGTGGTACATGTAGACCATGGAATATTATACAGCCCTAAAGAAAGATGGAGACTTCACCTCTTTCATGCTTATGTGGATGGAGCTGGAAAATATTTTTCTTAGCAAAGTATCCCAGGAATGGAAGAAAAAGTATCCAATGTACTCAGTCCTACTATGAAACTAATTTGTAGCTTTCATATGAAAGCTATAACCCAGTTACAGCACAAGAACATGGGGAAAGGGGCAAGGGAGGGGAAGGGAGGAGGGAGGATGGGCAGAGGCAGAATAATTGGAGGGTGCACACTTACAGTGCCTCTTAGAAGGGTACAGGTGAAACTTACTAAATGTAGAATATAAATGTCTGCACATGATAATGAAGAAAATGCCCTGAAAGCTATGTCAACCAGTTCGATGAAAATATTTCAAACTGTATATAAAACTGGCACATTGTAACCCATGATTACATTTATGTACACAACCATGATTCAATTAAAAAAAAAAAAGAAAGAAAGAAACTCTCCTGGGTTTTCTGGGTATGCTCAAAAGAGCGTACACCTTTCCTTTGTAGCACTTTCTATGTTGTGATTCTACCTTTTTATTTTTATTTGGGTTATATTATTTGTTTCAAGTTTATCTCCCTGACTGACTGTAAGCTCTACCAGGACAGGGCTTGTATCTATGTTTCAAATGCCGGTGTGCTTGGCACATTGTGAATGCTCCCTAAATAATTACTGAGTAAAAAAAATGGATGAATTCTAAACACCTACACCCTTTATAAATGAAGTGTTATTTTCACTGGTTAATAGTTGAGGAAAGCAAGGTTGATATAGTATGCTCCTGGTGACACAGCTGCAAAACTGATATTCAACCCTGAGTCTGTTGATTCAGAGCCTATGCAGTTTTCACTGCAGAAATCAGCCTTTCTCTGCAGCCTGCTGACACCAAAAACAACACTTCTGTCTGTGGATTTCTTTTATTGCCTCGTCCATAAAAGCACATCCAATCTTGATACTAATAAGAGAAAAGAGACAGCTATCTCTGTACTTTAGATTGGAACAAATCTTACAGTAATTGTCTAGAAACCATGGTACCTGTTGCTTCCAAATAATTGAGCATCAGAGTGAAGCATATCACTTGAGGGTGAGAATAGTGTGTACAGAATTTTCTTTAGCCTCAGATTTTAGAGGGTATTTCGATGCCTGATCGCATGAAGGGGAGAATTAGACAAAACATATACCACTTTCAAAGTTTATCATAAATAGAGATTAAAATCTCCTGTCTTCTACTGTTATGTAACTTGAAGATATTTTAGATATAATTTTAGAGAACATTATAATTGATTGTTAATTGATTCCTAAATACTAATACTAAAATCTGTCCGGGTTGTTAAGTAGATAATTTCACTTCATTTTACAAACACAACAGCTTAAGAATTGTGTAACTTTGTCAGGTATCATGTAATAAGCAGGCAGCTCACAGACAGAAAAACTTGCAAAAAATCAAATCAAAGTGGTCTTACAGGTCTGTCTCCTGAATATTAGACCCATAGGGCAATTTCACAGCTAAGTCTGAAAGACTTGACAAAACAGGGTTAGGTTGGAAGTGCTGACACAAGCCCAGTGGAGAGAATGGTCTCACTATGTTGCTGTAATAATCTGAGAAAAAAATGAAAAAGATTTGTTTTGTGTGTGTGTTAATCTACAAGCTGCTTCTACATGACTTGAGACTATACCCCCGAAACCAATGTACGTGGGCTGTGTAAATTGCTTGTACATTCCTTATAAATAGGGCCCTTGATCACATTCCTACCAATTATGTTGTTCTCGAAAAGATCTGAACTAAGTCTTAACATGTTAAGAATGCTCAGGGGAAAAAAAACCCAACAGTGGAGATTTTTGCTCTCTGTTATAAAAATAGAAGAAAGAGGGGCTTATGGGAACAGAAAGTCAAGACTTTTTCCAGGCAACGTCTACTGAGGTAAAGCAGCTGATACACAAGCTTTTATTAGATGAACCTAGGGTTAACTTGATGGTGAAAAGCTAAAGGTAATTTAGGAAAAACTATTCTGGTAGTTTCTACTTTTCCATAGGATTTTTTTTTTTCTAATAACATTTATCTTACCCTGGGCTGAATAGCAGACATTTGCTTTTTTGTTCTACTTTCTGTATCTGCACTCCTCCCCACCCACCCAGCTCCTTGGACTTGAGTTGTCAGAGGACAGAAAAGACGTTTTATTACTCTTATATTCTCAGCTAGTACTCAGGAAACTGAAATGAACAGAGCTAATGCATTATCCCGTTAACTCATTTCAATACTATTTAGTAAACAGCGACTGCACTGTATGAACTAGAGGAGGAGGAAATATGTTCTGGCAGAAAAAATAATGACAACTCTTGAAATTTTGATAGCCCCCTAGGTCTGAGAGTCTTGGTGGGTTTTATTATTAGCCTCTTGAATACTGACGCCCTTTGCCTGGACCAGGGAACTTGCCAAATCAAATTGGCAGTGTTGTTTTCTCTTTACATCAACCTCACGCAGGCTCTGCAGTCAGGCACACTGAGATTTGAATCCCAGTCTTGCCAGTTCCTGGCTATGCAACCTTGGGCAGATTTCTTAATCTTTCTAAGGGAAATAGTCTAGACGGATTCCAGAGGTGAGTGCCTATGCCTGGCAGGGGTTCCATGTGTCCCCAGCATTTGCTTAGGCAAGCTAGGTTCATTTAAAGGCCATAGAAGGGACTGAATGAAAGCTATAATGCGTCTCTTGGGTACAGCATCTGGAGAAGACTGGGCCTTGGAGTTTTGTCTAAGGACTTTGACCTCAGTTATTTTAATTTTACCTGGGAAAGCAGAGTAGAGACCGGTGATCAGCCATTATGACTTGATCTGCAGAATCGCTTCTTGCACACTGAAGTTTCACTGGCAATCATGCACACACAATGTATATAATCCTGGAACTCTACTGCTGAGGTTGCTTCTGGCAATGCCAGTATTATCTCTGCGCACACCCTTGAACTGAGAAGAACTGTGGAAACCCCCAGTTGCTTCCTCCATGCTGATCCACCATTGCTATATGCTTCTAGGATTTTTAGGCCTGGGGAAATGGAATTATCTGACATTTCTGAGAAGTCCATATGAGTCACTCTAAAAGTCTGAGATTTCAGATTAGATATTGGCATTTCATGTAATAAACCCTGCCTTGCACAGTTGAGAGCTCTCTGTGTGAATTGATACAGCCGAGACTGTGTGGCCAGTGGCACACAGATGCGGTGGCTGTTCCTGTGGACACATTATCCACATTTATGGACAGTTAAAAAGGAGACCTTGAAATGAAGCTTCTTGCCCAGGGCCATGAGATAAGTATATAGCAGAAACAGAAGTCATAGGATTTTAGGTACAATTGGTTTGATGTCCCCGAAAGGTCTTTCCAGAATTGGAAAGTGAGGAAGCTGGAACACAGCAGTCTTCCTCTTTCGACCCTCTGAAATGGGTTGCGCCATCTGACTCTCTCTTTAAAGTAAGTTTACTTTAAAAAAAAAGAGTGGGGATTTTTATTACAAAGGATGCAGCGTTTTAGCAACACTGCGTGATTTGGTGAATCACTTCACTGATTACTTACATAACAGGTACTTCCCTCAGGCCATGCTAGTCATGGGACAGAGCTGGGACGTCCTACTGGAGCAAATCGATTTTTCTGCTCCCCTTGCCCATGACTTGTGGGAACTTCTATCTCAGTCCAGTCCTTTCCTCTGCTCAGACAGGGGAGGGGAATCCCTGAGGGGGTGGGGGGCGTCTTAGGAACTGCAGTCTTTCCCACACATTTCATCTCTGTGTCTGGCAACACCAGTGTTTTCCTGACCCAGCCACAGGCCACAGAAACATCTTCCAGTCTTGTCTGCCCTGTCTCTGAGGCCCAAATGTTACACGTGACAGGGCAGAATGCTCTTATTCTTTCTTTATTTCCAGTGGATCTGGCCTTTCTCTACTACAGAAGGCAAGGAGGAGGATTGCCCCACACCCAGGGATCCCTCTGAGATGATTCTTCACTTCATCAAGCAGCCTGAGGCTGCCAGTCCCACCTTATTCTCTTCCCCAAGGAGCTAGGTCCCTAAGAATCATTCTGGTTTGTCTTCTTTTCTTGCCTTCCCGACAGTCTCTGGATCTCCTCCTCCAGTGATTTCTTCCCACTTCCATCAGTAGATTACTTCCAAAATAGACACAGCAGTTTTGTTTTTTTTTGGGGGGGGGGGCGAGGGGGTGAAGGAGCAGGGTTGGGGGTTGGGGATGGCTTTTGTTACACTTGCTTGAGTAGTGAGGGATACAGGATATCATATCAGCACATAAAGTAAGAGAGTTATTCCTACAAGCTTATTTGTTTGTTTTGTTTCTACATCAAAAGGTTTCATATTTAGAAAAGTTTTAAATTTACAGAAAATTGAGTAGACAGTACAGATAGTTCCTATGCACATCCCCGGAAGTACTCAGGTTTGGGATTCACAAGCTGCTGGAGAAATAAATGCAATCTTGCAAATAGACTCAATATCTCTAACCTGCAGAACCACTGAGAAGAGCAGGGAAATTAATAAAATCAGCGTTCTAAGCAAATCATTTGTCATCTTGGCTCCCAAGTTATTTATAAAGCCAATTAATAGATGTTCTAATTGCAGAACATTTTTTTTTTATCATTCAGGAAGGAAGCACAAACAGTGAAGAATGTTTATTTTACAGTTTAACATCCTTTTCTTAAACTTTAAAAGAAGTCTAATATAAGTGAGTAGTATTCTACAAATAGCTAGAATTTTCTAGTTTCCTATTTCCTTGTCTAGTTGCTTTTGTTCTGGGTTTCCATTCTAGTCTAGGCCATTTTTCCAGAACCACAAATTGATTCTTAAAAGCCACCTGTGGTTGTAGTCCGGGAACCAAGTGGGAATTTTATTAACTGTGTGTGGTTTCATCTTTCTGCTGCTAAATTCTTAATGCCTTTATAGGGCCAGGGAGTTCAGAGTCCTCTCTAACGATCTAGTAATGGTAGAAAAAGCTTGTTGAAAAGGTTGTAAACATTTGTTGATTGATTGTCAACAGAGAAAAAGGCTTTTATTCCTCCACAGTGGTGGGAGGAGGGGAGGATGATTTTACACACCCATTTTAATTTAGCTTTTTCATTTCTCATGCTTTGAGGCCTTGGACATGTATTTTAAGAATCAACCTTTCTGTTTCTCTTCCAAATAGAAAAATTAGAATAAAACAGTAACACAGTCAGTTCTGTGCATTTCCCTGTAACACGGGAACATGTACAAAAGTCAGTTACCAGCTTGGACCAGGCTAAGCACAGTTCCTCATGAATAAGAACTAACTTTTATTTTCAATCCACTGAAGGGAGTAGGTGGAGTAGGCAGCTGCCGATGTCGTGAGATTTGAACATTACCAAAAGACTTGCCTGCACAAAAATATCTTTCCCCTGGGTCTTTCATAGATCCTGAATGACAGCCAGCCATTTGCACTGTTCTTCTGGATAAAGATATTTTTCTCCATTTGCTGCCATTACCCATTCCTTAGGAAAGGTAAATGTTAATACATTAAAAAGGTTAAAATGTGTGTGTGTGTGAACTTTTAATTTTGAAATAATTGTAGATTCACGTGCAATTAGAAGAAATAATGCAGAGAGATCCTGTATACCTTTCACCTTATTTCCTCATCTTGTACAACCTTAGTACAGTATCACAGCCAAGAAGTTGACATTGATGCAGTCTATAGAACTTATCTCATGTCCTCGGTTTTACATGTATTTCTTTGTGTGTGTGTCTGTGTATTTAGTTCTGTGCAATCTTGTCACATGAGTAGATTGGTACGCCCCCCACCATCATCAAGATAACAGAATATGTGAGATGCAAAACTCATCACAAGTCTCTAATCTGTCCTCTGTTTCTGTAATTTTGTCGTTAGAAGAATGTTATAGACATGGAATCAACAGTATGGAACCATCTGAGATTGCCTTTTTTCACTCAGCATAATTCCCTTGAAAGCCATCCAAGTTGTCTGCTTCGATAGTTTGGTCCTTTTTAGAGCTGCGTAGTTTTCCATGGTATGGATGAACCAGTTTGTTTAATCACACAGCCACTGAAGGATGTATATGATGTTTCTAAGTTTTTGCTATTAGAAGTTTTCTGTTCCCTTCATTTGTTTCTCACTTTTCTATCTTTTTCTTGCCTTCCTGCACATTACTTGAATGATTTAAGGATTCCAACCTGATTTATTTATAGTGTTTTAAGGTGTATTGCTTCATGTAGTTTTCTCAGTGTTTGTTGTAGGTATTGCAATACACATGTGTAACTTACCAGTCCACTAGTATTGATGTTTTACAACTTCTAAGGAAGTGTGGAAACCATTGTTTTCGTTTGGGTCCTCTGTTTTCTTCACTTAAATGTACAATTGTCTGGAATATTTTCTCTGCATACATTGAGTACCACATCAGATGGCATTTTACTTTTTGCTTCAATGATGAAACATGATCTTAAAAACTCATGAGAGGGGGCAGTCTGTTATATTTATCCTTATGTTTACCTATAGTGTAAGGTGAAGTTTTTAATTTACTAATAATTGTGAGCTTGTTTTTGTTTCTAGGTAAGGTGAAGTTTTTAATTTACTAATAATTGTGAGCTTTTTTTTGTTAATTGTACATATCGTTAGAATACAGAATCTTCCAAACAGCATAATATTTCAAATAAAATTCTATTGTAAAAGATAGGACTTGACAAATAAACAATCTGATTAGAGAATGAGGAAAAATTTGGCTTCTGGAACAGGAAGAACCTGGAGGAGGTAGGTTTTTTTCCCCAATGTTTTCTCTTCTTCTTCAGAGTTAAACAGTGTTGTTTGTGACCATGTGAAGTTACCGCTTTTGTTATGAAGTTATGGCCTTGTACCTTGTTATTTGTTGATACTGTAAGAACAGGTTATGTTGTTCCTAGTTACAGAGCAGTGTCCTAGTCTGTTATTGAACCCTTGAAAATGTGCTGTAATCACAGATTCTTTTCTTGTATTTCACACCATTACCGCAAATGGGAAGGTAATACAGTGACAGGGCTAATTAAATAACACTACTTTCCTTTGGAAAACAGGAGTTCTGGTATTGTAGGGGTGGAATTTGAATCTTCAACTCATACCTCAGTTTGGCTTACTGACCTTCGTTGTAGGGGGTTCTTTGGGACTCTTGACTCTCAAGATTTACACACAAAGATGCTTTTTGTGCTCAAACACATATTGGCAAACAGTATATAAACGCCATAGAAAGGCTCCAAGAAGTCTTTAGTGAGGAAAACTATTTCACTTGTTTAACCCAGTGGTTGCTTTCCTCCTCTCTAATCTTCTCTTTTCTTTTCTTTCTTTCCTTCCTTCCTTCCTGCCTTCCTTCTTTTTTCTACTTTTTATTTGGAAATAATTTATAACTTACAGAAAAGTTGAAGGACCAAGACTAGAACAGAGAATATCAATAAACACTTTAGATTTATTATTGTTTTGTTTGTTTGTTTGAGACAGAGTCTCACTTGGTCACCCCTGGTAAAGTGCTCTGAAATCATAGCTCACAGCAACCTCAAACTCTTGGGCTCAAGTGATTCTCTTTCTTCAGCCTTCCAAGTGGCTGGGACTACAGGCGCCCACCTCAACTCCTGGCTATTTTTTAGAGACAGGGTCTCACTCTTGCTCAGGCTGGTCTCGAACCTGTAACCTCAGGCAATTCGCCTGCCATGGCCTTCCAAGTGCTGGGATTACAGGTGTGAGCTCCTGCACCTGGCCTTTGTTGATTTTTAGGCCTTTAGACCTGGGCTGGAACTATACCATTGGCTCTCCTGTTTTTCCCACTTCCTGATTATAGGTCTGGGATTTCTTATCTTCCATGATTACATGAGCCAATTCCTTACAGTCAGTCTTTCTTTCTCTCGATATAGATACAGTTAAATATTCTATTGTTTCTGTTTCGCTGGAGAATTTGGACTAATATACTCCCTTCACGTTAGCCAAGCAATCATCAGTAAGCTATTGTGTATGACAGCATCTTAAATAGACTGTTATTTGAGCTAAGAAAAAGGCCAAGTTTCAGACAAGGAGTAGTGTCAAGAAGGATAAGACACTTTGGGGGAGCAAAAGTAGCTCCAGCTAAATAGTGAATATGGAACTATTTATCTATTACTTATGTAGTAATTGATGGTTTATCAGTAATAGAAGCATATAGCTCAGTCATCCCAAATATCCAGTTGACCATTCTGGAGAGGGAAGCTTGGACCCATGTTCACTATGCCCAGGTCTTTTCCATGCTTCTCTTTCTCAGCTTTTGAAACAGATGACCTCTAGATTTCTGGTCATCTATTTAGAGACTTAAGAATAAGATATTTCCCTATATTTAAAATGCAGAAGAAGTTGGTGTTATCACATTAGAACAATAAAAGCTTGTGGCAAATTATGTTTTCCAAAAATGGCCAAAACAGTATTTGGACTCTTACATGCTCTTTCCAAACCAGGCTACTTTGCATCAAGAGATGGACTTTATTTCCCCCCTTTTTTGTATCTAGCTGGGCTGGTGACTTCTCCAACCAGTAGAGTATAATAGAAGTGATGCTGTGTGACTTCTGAGGACAGGTCATAGAAAGGATGCAGCTTCCTCTTGGCTCTGTCTTTTGGAAAGCCACCACAATATTGTGAAGAAGCCTGGGTCACATAGAGAGGCCACATATAGACATTCCAGCCAACAGTTCCCATTAAGTTCCCAGGAGACAACTAGCATAGACTGTGTGTGAGTGAGTGTTCAGATGATTCCAGCCTCCAGCCTTCAATTTTTCCAGTATCAAACATCTTGGAACAGATATAAGCCATTTCCTCTTTGCTCTGTCCCAACTTCCTGACCTATAGATCCGTGAGCATAGTAAATGGTTGTTTTACGCTACTAAGTTTTCTGGTTATTTTTAATGTAAGCAGAGAAACTAAAATAAAACTATTGGCCACATTCAATACTATAGTCAGTTGATTGTTCAAAAGATAGATATTGTGATCCCACTCTGGTCAAAGTACTCTGCTAGATTTGCAGGGTTTGCATAAACAAAACAAAAAATATAGTGTTTGTCCCTGAAGAGTCCAGTAATCAAGTACATGTGTATCTATTAGAGGAAACCAAACATGTAAGTGCAAAAAGATGCTTAACAAATGAGATAATAAACACATGGTGTAAGGGAATTGGGTGGAGGAGGAGATCACCTGGGTGGCAAAGAGACACTGGGCTTGGTTATGTGGCAATGCAGCATCTCAGGGAATAGAAAATATTTGGGAATTGTTTCTTAATTTTGCTGGAGAAAAAGTACCAGTTGTTGATTGGAGGGTGTCAGCTACTTGGAAAAGAAAGATGAAGGTACTTCAAACCTAATCTGCAAAAAGTTGGGTCAGAAATATTGGGATGTGGTTAATAACAATAACAGTAGGTATTCACCCCTTTCGTGCACAATGGCATGAACTTCCACAGACCCTGGACATTTTATCTTCACGATGCTATGAAATAAGTTATCTCATCTCTGTTTAAAGATGAAGAAATTTAGGCCCACTGGTCTAAAAACCATGGTGGTTATAGTAGAAGTTTCTGGTAGGGGAGTGATGAATGAAAAGGCAAAGAAAGAGAACTGATATTTACTGAGCACCCACCAAATGCCAGGTGTTTTGCTCTAGTATTTTCATAATTTATTTAACAACTTGAAATTTAATTTTACAACAACCCTGGAAATACTTGTCATTATCTTAATTACAAACATGAGGAAATTGAGGCTCAGAGACATCCAATAACTTGCATAAGGTCAAACAAGTAGTAGATAGGACTACGGGCAGATGTTTTCCGATGTGAGACCAAATCCAGTGTGCCTGCCATCCTGTTGGATAGAACAGCTCTGCTCCCCTCCACATAGATTCATACAAACCTCTTTTCACACTTTCACAGCGACATCTAGATGTTGCCTGTCTAAAGCATTCAAGGTATTAATATGGGAATGGCCAACAGGTTTAGCACCTTCAAAAAAAAGGCCAGGCAAGGTGGCTCATGCCAGTAATCCTAGCACTTGGGAGGCCAGTGTGGGTGGATTGCCTGCATTTGAGGTTTGAGACTAGCCTAAACCTAAGTGATATCTCATCTCTTAAAAAAAAGCCGGTGTTGTGGTGGATGCCTGTACTCTCAGCTACTTGGGAGACTGAGGTAAGAGAATCGCTTGAGGCCAAGAGTTTGAGGTTGCTGTGAGCTGTGATGACATAGCATTCTACTGAGGGCAACAAAGTAAGACTGTATCTAAACAAAACCCTCTCCCCTAAAAATCAGTTGTTAACGTCAAAGGATTTCCAGTTGCTGGAATGTGAGAGAGAAATCCTCTCTCTCTATTATGCTGTAGCACTGTTGCTATACCTAATAATTTAGCAACAAACTAGGAATACGACCTTGAACGAGCCACTGAAGTTTTCTGGGGTTGCATCTCCTCACCAGTAAAATGAAAGTATTGCTGGATGATCTTCAAAGTCCCTTCCCAATGTAATGTTTTATGATTCTATAAACCCAGAACTAAGATGTAAAATGGAGAAGTAACTTCAAAAAAAATTTTTTTGCATTATTTGGCCTTTTGTCTTCATCCTTACAAGTGAATCTGTGCCCACTCACTCTGAGCAAAGGGTTGTCACTGAGAAGAGTGGGGCTTAGTGTGATTCTCTGAAGCACCACTGTCTACTAGATTTACTACCTAGTGATGGTGTTTTCATAATTGCCACCAATATTTGGTAGATATCTATAAGCCCACAATTTAAAAATTATTTATGTAAAAAACTGCTCTATATATTACTATCCTAAATTCTGTACTGTCCTAAATTTTCCTCTGCTAAATACATACCCATTGCTTGGCAGATGCTGCTGGGCTGTTTCTACTAGGTAAGTAAGACTGCTCTGAGAATACATTCCAATGATTTGTTCTCATCAAATGGCAGAAGGTTCTAATTGTATAGACCTAACCACTAAAAAATCTGTGGCATCTCGGACTTACATAAAAAGATATTAATTGTTCTCTTCCACTTTCTGTCTGTGTTAATTGCCACCGATAATTGCCACTTCCCAGGGAACCACAGAACATGGAGATGTTAGGTAGATTGCCCCCCTTGTCTATATTAAACCATTGCTAACAAATGAATATGCAGGAGCTGGTAGGCAAATAAATTTATAGCCTTAATTTTATTGCTTGGATTGAGTTTATGTGTTCCAAAACTGTTCTTTAATTACTGTGTCCTTGTCTGTTGCTGAAAGCTTGGGCAGTTATAAGCTGTTACATAAGATTTAATGATAGCTAAACTCTTATCTCTAGAAGTTGACAACGTTTATGTTCTCTTACATTAATACTTAGGGAATATCAAACAACTTGATACCAATATATTTCTTGGGAATTTTCAATTTCTTATCAAACAGTGTGTTAGCACAAAGCTTCAGGTAAGACATGTTGAACAAAAGACTGACAGATGCTTCATGACATCTTAACACTTATGAAACTTTGTTTCATTTTTGTCTTCTACTTACTGGTTCAGTCTTTAAGAAAAATAAAAGAACGCACACAGATGCATTCTTCTCATTGTACACAGATGTAATAGTAATAGTCCTTTGCCCCAAAGGAAAGAAAATTTAGCTTTAAGTACAATTATTTCAGAGTGATCTCAGAAATAAAGGATTGACCCAAATTTACCTATTTCACTTTAATTCCAAATATTTTACAGGTCCACTTCTGGTTATTCCAGCCCATCATGATTACCCAAACCCCTTGACCTACAATAATCACAGGCTAGTTGTAAAAATATTCAAACCTGATGTTGAGATTAACAAGATTATCATTATTTGATGATGTCCAAATCTGCCTCAAATCACATTTTCTGTCATATTGGTGAGCGTGTGACCTATATTAGTACTTAATGAAAATAATTGTTAGGAGTGCAGTACATATATGCTGAAAAGCTTGAAGCCTACAATTGGGTTAATTTTAAGCAGACTTCAGCTCCAGAAGCACATTTGCAAACCACAAACAACAAGGTCAGTGTATTATGTTTTTTATTTTTCTTTGAGACAAAACCTCAAACTGTCGCCCTGGGTAGAGTGCTGTGGTGTCACAGCTCACAGCAAGCTCCAACTCTTAGGCGTAAGCGATTCTCTTGCCTTAGCCTCCGAAGCAGCTGGGACTACAGGCACCCGCCACAATGCCTGGCTATTTTTTTGGCTGTAGTTGTCATTGTTGTTTGGCAGGTCCAGGCTGGACTTGAATCTGCCAACTCTGGTGTCTGTGGCTGGCGCCTTAGCCGCTTGAACTATAGGTGCGGAGCCTGTGTATTATGTTTTAATACTTTCTGGAAAGTGCAACAATCCCATAGACCATTACTGTCAAGAAATGATGACATTTTACAAGTTTCCTGAACTTGGGATTTATGGAGTTTCTCCAAGGTTGAGTGTCTTTTCAAACTTGCTTCTATTAGTTATCATCATTACTGTTTTCTTTTTTTCTTTCTTTTTTCTTGATTTCCTTTTTTTGAGACAGAGTCTCTCGCTCTGTTGCAGTGGCGTCATCATAGCTCACTGAGCCTAAAACTCCCGGACTTCAGGAGTCCTCCTGCCTCATGTTTTCTTTATTATGGCCATTTCCAGCAGTTTAAATGTAAAAATGCTATGCATATTTCAAAGTGAGGAGCCTTATGCAGACTTGCATAAAAGCACAATAAGTGCCATTTAAGCTATACAAATATTTCTCAGCCTTTGCCACTGAATAAGACCATTGTTCTCCATCCAGGCTGCACATCATAATCACCTGTGGGGTTTAAAAAGTATTACATATTTCTAGGCCCTGTCCTGGAAATTCTCTGTCAGTATTTCTTGCAGTTTTGCCAGGGGCGGGGGTTTGAACCGGCCACCTCTGGTATATGGGGTTGGCACCCGACTCCTTGAGCCACAGGCTCCACCCCTATCTGTCAGTAATTCTGAGGGGAGTCCAAGCTTTTATAGTTTAAAAACGTGTTACAGATGGTTCTTCCGCATAGTGATCACTGAGGTCTTAATTATCTGTTTGGGGTAAGGTGAACACCTGGCCTCTACCCCTTATTGAATGAACTTGGGCAAATCACTTACTTTTTCTGAGCCTCACAGTTTTCATCTGAAAAATGGGGATCCTAGTTCTATCATGGGATGTTGTGAAGATTGGGACAATATATGTTATCTGATGTTTCCCACAGTGTCTCTCCTGAGGTATATCCCTGAGAGAGTAAATGTGAGAGACTATTCTGTCCACCTGTGTCAGATAGAGCTGAAGCAAAAATTGTAAAACCTGCCTGTTGACATCAAATCACCTGCAAATCAATGGCCATTTCTCTGACAGAAGGAAATAGAAAAATGGTACTGGCCTTCTTCAAGGTGAAAGGAGATGCCAAAGAAGAAGGGCTCTTTGAGAAATAAAATGTGGCAGTCAGGTGCAGAGGCTCATGCCTGTAATCCCAGCACTCGGGAGGCCCAGGCAGGTGCATTGCCTGAGCTCACGGGTTTGAGACCAGCCTGAGCCAGAGCAAGACCTTGTCTTTAAAAATAGCTGGGTGTTGTGCTGGGCACCTGCACTCCCAGCTACTTGGGAGGCTGAGGCAAGAGCATCACTTGAGGCCAAGAATTTGAAGTTGCTGGGAGCGCTGATGCCATGGCACTCTACCCAGGGTGACAAAGAGAGACTATACGTCTCAAAAAAAGAAAAACAAGTCGTGATGACGGCTGCTGGTTGTTGAGCCACTTCAGCAGGAAGACTGCTGATCTCTTCTTGTTCTCGGCTCCCACTGTGATGGTGGGCAGGTCTCTTCTCTGGTCTTTCTTTCCACCAAGGTGATTTACTTGGCTTTTTCTTCTGTTCTCATATCACTTAAACCCCACACCCTCTTTTTTCTTTTGATTAACCCAATTATCAGTGAAGCTTTTTTCCCCATCTCTTGAACTCTAGCCATTTTAGCTAATACTTTAAACTCTATTAACTTCATTATTTTCTGGATATTAGTTTTGTCTTTCCACGTGGACTTCAAAGTTTCTGAGGGAAAAGATATTTTCCTAACCTGCACTTTCCTCGGCACAGCACACAAGGCCCTAGGCATCAAGATTGCCTCATCTAAGCAGACAGCGTGCCAAAGAAAGCCATCTACACGTGAGGGAGTGCTAGCGAGGCTATCTTTAGCGGCTGGTGTGGTAGTGATTTAAGGTTCAATTTTACCATCTAATCTTCGCTTTCCAACAGAGACACACAAAACACACCGATTATGTTAATGCTCCGTTAACTTTCCTTGTTGATCCATTCAAATATAATTTTCCTTATTTTAAGGAGTGGTTCTCAAAATCATATACATGTTGAAATCATCTAAGGAGCTTTAGAAAATCCTCATGACCAGATTACACCATAGGCCAATTAAATCAGAATTTCTAGGAGTGGCGCCAAGACATCGGTATTTCTTTTTAGCTTCCTAGGAGACTCCAATGTACAGCCAAGATTAAGAAGCACTGTTTTAGATCAAACTACCTAAAATCTGATCAACATAACCCTAGCTTGGAAACACACTAAACAAATATCCAGGCCTGGGATTTCTTAATGGTGGGGAAAACTATGGATTCCCTTCTGGATCTGACTTCTCTTTTCCTAAGCTGCTTTAAGACTGCAAACTACAGTTTGAGAGAGAGCGTGTATAAGAAGTGAAATTCCTTCCTACTGTAGAATTCGGGTACCCACTGTTAATCTTAGATTTCCTGTACCCAATATTCAAATCTCAAACTGGATATTATTTCTTGACAGGAGTCAGAACAACTCCCATATTCTGTCAATATTTGAAGCACTAGTTATATTTTCTTAAACACTTTACTGTTTTCTTTTTCCCTTTTTTGTTTTTAGACACAGTCTCAAGCTGTTGCCCTGGGTAGAATACTGTGGTATCACAGCAATCTCCAACTCTTGGGCTTAAGCAATTCTCTTGCCTCAGCCTCCCCAGTAGCTAGGATTTCAGGTGCCTGCCACAACACCGGCTAGTTTTTGGTTGTAGTTGTTATTGTTGTTTGGCAGGCCCGGGCTGGATTCGAACCCATCAGCTCCAGTGTATGCAGCTGGCGCCTTAGCTGCTTGAGCTACAGGAGCTGAGCCTACTGTTTTCTTTTATAGCACCATGAAATCTAGAAAATTGAGTGATTATTTGGTTAATATACATCCTGCCCTTCTTCCGACCATTGGATTTTGGGCTCAGTGATAGAGGAGCCCATATCTGCTTTATTCACTGATGTAAACCTGGCATATGGTAGGGGCTCAGTAAATAGCTGGTGAGGGAAGGGAAATCAGAAGAAAGGCAGAATCCTGTGAGATTCAACAGTGAGAGCAGTCTTGCTTATCTGATTTGACTACTAAGTCTCAAATATGGCCTACTCATGGTCATAGCTTAGATGTTTTGATTTTTTGAACTTACAAATATCTATCCCTCATTCCCAAAAGACTTGGATTCAGCAGTGTGAGGTCAGTGCTAGCTGTTCTGATGTCCTCACCCCCAGGTGTTTCTCGACTATGGCTTTAGACATTGCCTGAAATGACTTTCAGAAGCACCGCCAACTTGAGAGTTTGTAACCTCTGCAGGATGGTTATTTGTTCTGTCCTGTAATGAGACTGTGAAGGTGACATAGAAGATTTTCTCTGGAGGAGAGACATGTAGATTCATACTACTCTGGAGGGATAATGCTATAAATACCATCCATCCTGTACAGTCATGTAGCTGGCTGAGCCTTTGGTTCTTAGATATCAGTGTTGTAAAGTCTGATGATGATATCAGAAATACGTTAATATATCACTTTCCCCAAGTGCTTGGAAAACTTAACTATGTTGCTATGGTGTGTGGCCTTACTTATCTTAGTGGCTGTCCTGACATTGACAAAAATGTGGTCCGTGTCGGTTGTATTTTTATACACCTGTATCTATTTTCAGAGACAATCAACACAGGAAATATGTTAATAATATACTAAGAAAGGATACATAGATCATAAAATTTCAATTATTCAGAAATTTCTCATCTAACAAACTCAACAAGCCAAATACAGCAAAGAAGGAAAAAATAGGCCAAAAAATTAAAAATAAAAAGAGCTCCATATATGTTATAAAACCCATGTAATTAAAAGTGAACTTTTTTTTCTTCCCAAAGAGAATCCATTTACTCAGAATGTATTTAGTTAACTTTAAACATAATCTACCTGCTCTGGGAAGTCATGAGGCACACACAATAAACTCAAGAACACCCAAATGTAGCTGTATTACCCTTCTTGGTCTAAAATGGTCCTTTGTTTTAGTATCTACATTGTTATAGTCAACAGTTAATTGATTACATTTACATGTACAATATAATTTAGCGTTTTAATATAAGCCATGAGAAATATAAAGCAGATAATATTCCTATTTTACAGATGAGGATACTGGATCAGGATGGTTAAAGAACTTGACGAAGTCATTCTGATTTCTAATTCAATAATCTGTTATACTATGTTGCCTTGTAATACAGAATAATTTTGATAATCATAAAGATAATTTGGAGTCATCAAGAAAAGGTTAACATTTAGCACACTAAGTTTAAAAATGTAGAATAATCTATTGCATTTTTACAAATATTTCCATTAATAGTGGTTAAATTAAAATAATCAAAATTTTTTTTTTTTCTGAGAAAGAGTCTCACTCTGTTGCCCTGGGTAGAGTGCTGTGGCATCATAGCTCACCTCAAACTTTTGGGCTTGAGCAATCCTCTTGCCTCAGCCTCCTGAGAAGCTAAGACTACTCAGCTGCACTTGGCTAGCTTTTCTATTTTTAGTAGAAATGGGGTCTCCTTTCTCATTCAGGCTGGTTTTGAATTCCTGAGCTCACGCAATCCACTCGCTTTGGCCTCTTGAGTGCTAGGACTATAGGCATGAGCCACCGTGCCTAGCCCAAAATAAAAATGTTTGATTACCTGAAGGATTAAGTTTTTGTTTTAGGAAAAAAAATTACTTATGAGAGATCTTCACATATTAGGAATTCAGATGACAAAGGAATAGATAGACACACACACACACACACACACACAGAGACCTATTTTAAAAACTGGACTATTTTCCCGTATGAGTCATCACCATTTCTGATGTGAATGTTGTGTGGTGTGGGCCATTTATTATTTAAGTGGTCTACAGACCATTTTTCCGTGCTCAAAAATGGCCCAGGAAAGGAAGGGAAGGAGACAGCAGCAGTCAATTAAAACTACAGAGATTTTTTTAGCAGGCAGATATTATGTACCCAAACTGGAAGGCAGCCAAAGCACTGACACTAACCTCTTCACAAAAAGTGGTTTAGGCATCTTGGCTTGTGCTGAAGTTCTGCCTGGCAATATGTATACACGATAGTGCGGTATTTAACAGCTTATGTGATTTATACCTTTTCCAAATTCTGTTCTTGTACTTCATCAGTTCAGTTCTCCAGTCCTAAGGTCAGATGTGTAGTTGACATGAGTTGTCATGGAAAGAGTCTCTGTCTGCCCTTCCAAACCCCTCAAGGAAAGGACAAACTGTCCTACCTGCAAAAACAGAAGGTGCTATGATTTTGAACTTGTTTCATTGTTTACCTTGCTCACTGATGATATTTTTTGCAGAACTATGCTTGTCATTACACTTTGACCTCCCAGGATTTGGTATTTCTTTCCCTAGAATATTCTTAGGTATAGAAGTATTTACGAACACTATCCTTCTGCAACTGTGTTGGTATTAAAGATGTAATTCCAGATTTTAATCTATTTTGTAATTATATTACTTGTAAACTATTGCAGAGTTATTTTCTATTCTCTTTTCTAAAATTGAGAAAATTGATTTCGAGTCACGGCTTCAAATTTTTCCTCATCCCCTTAACCATTCATTTGTCAAATAATTATGGATATGCTCATATCCATCCCAAGATTATAAGTTTGTTAAAGGCAAGGACTGTATTTCCTCTGTTCATTTTAGTATACCCAGTACCTAACAGACTTTTTGCCACATAGGAGATGCTCAATAAATATTTGCTGTGTGAATAAAAGCAATACCTTACCTTGACAAGATAACTCTGTTATTGCCACTTAACCAAGTCCCCCAAAACTTAGTGCCTTAAAACAACCATAATCGTATATTATGTCACATGGATTCTATGAGTCAGGAATTTAGAAGTGGCACAGCTGGGTTGTTCTGGCTAGGATCTCTTATGAGGTTCCCGTTAAGGTATCAGCAAGGGGCCCAAACACCTGAAGGTTTGAGTAGAGCTGGAGGAGGCACTTCAACAGTGATTCTTTCATACACAGGCTGTCTCAGCTATAGCCATGTGGGCATCCCCCAGGCTACTTAAGTATTCTCACAATATGGCAGCAGGCTTCCCCCAAAGAGGGCAATTCTATGTGTGAAAAGTCATTCCATCTAACACACATCCAAGTGGCAGGGAATTAGATTCCACCTTTGAAAGGATTCTTTTTTTTTTTTTGGTAGAGACAGTCTCCCTTTATCGCCCTGGGTAGAGTGTCGTGGCATCACACAGCTCACAGCAACCTCCAGCTCCTGGCTTTTAGGCGATTCTCTTGCCTCAGCCTCCGGAGTAGCTGGGACTACAGGTGCCCGCCACAACGCCCGGCTATTTTGCTGTTTTGCAGTTCCACCAAGGCCAGGTTTGAACTTGCCACCTTCGGTATATGAGGCTGGTGCCCTACCTGATGAGCCACAGGTGCCACCCTTGAAAGGATTCTTGTTAAAGAATTTATGGACATATATTAAAACCATTAAAATGAGCATGTCCATAACTGATCAATGCATAGTGGTTGAGGGGATGAAGAAAAATTTGAAGTAGTGATTTCAGAGTGAAACTTGAAGAGGCGACTAAAGTGTGTCAAACAGTCTGTTAGGTGTCCATATGCTAAATCGAACAGAGGAAGCATAGTCCTCACCTTTATAGAACTTATAATCTTGTGATGGATATCCATGTTAAATAAATGACTAGATAATTAGTTAATTGCAGTAAGTGTTAGAGGTCATCGGGTTCTGAGTGCTTACAATCCTCAGTCCAAAGGTCAGGAAAGGTTTCCTTGAATATTGAAAGAGGAAGGTAGGGATCAGGGAAGTAGTTTCCAGAGAGAGGGTCAGTAGACATGAAGGCCTTTGTTCAGTGGTCCCAGCTAAGAAATCTCTCTACTAGAAACTACTGAGAGATGGTTTATTCATTCACTCAATTTCTTCAAAGAAATATAATCTGAGTGTCTACTATGCGTCAGGCACTGTTTGAGGCACTGGGGATAATGCTGCCAAATAAAATAGAAAAAATATGTCTGCTCTTCCAGAATTTGTGTTTTAATGGGTTCTAAGGACAATGAACAAAAATAAATGAATAAAATATCTAGAGTGAACGTCTGGTCTCTAGCTCAGCATGTAAGGACCTTGGAAGGTATCTCTCTTGTCCATACAAGAAAAAAGCTGGACAAGTAAAAAATGAAAAAAATAAATTTTATTAATTTTTATTTTTGGAGACAGGGTCTTGTTCTGTTCCCTGAATTAGAGTGCAGTGGCATCATCATAGCTCACTGAAGTCTCAAACTCCTGGACTCAAGGGATCCTCTTGCCTCAGCCTCCACTGTGGCTGGGACTACAGGCATGTGCCACTATGCTCGGCTAATCAATTTTTTTTAGATCCATCAGAGATAAGATGTCATAGGGCGAACTTTGCTCCTCAAATTGGCAAGGCCCACAGGAAGATATAAAGAATTACAATGTAACAGAGAAGAAATCTAGCAGCAAAAAAATTCAGGGAAACCAGTGTCAGGGTAGGGAAACCTAACCTGTAAATGACGAATTGCTAGAGGTTCAGAGTGGACAATTTTGAGAGTTAAAAACTTCACCCGGGCCTAATCTCAGGGGAGGTCTCCACGCGTTGATGAATTTTACTACCAAAAGACCTATGAGGTTCTCACAGTGAAGATTAGAAAAAAAAATTCCCTTGTTCTTCTGGCAGGGGGAGAGGAAAATTAACCATTTTGAAATGTGCCCAGAGCATTTTTCTTAATAAAGAGTGCCCTCAAGAAAAACATTTTACCAGAGCCAGAGATAGGGGTCTTAGAAAAGACCAAGTGACCTGGGAGAGGGGGAATACTCACTCTAGCCTCGACTAGTTTTCCTGTCTCTTCTAAAGGGGGAAAAAACTCAACCCAGCCCAACCAAGGCAAAGCAAAGCAAAGCAAAGCAAAGCAAAACTATAAATGCCCTTGAACGTCTCAGGCCGGAGGCACAGGCTCACTAAAGCTGAGGTCGAATCCTCGGACTATATGTGGCTGCCCCTCTCCACATACCACACCGCCACATTGATGGAGCTCCTGTCCAATAAGAACAGGAAGGAACTGTGCATCTCAGATGCGGAATAAATCTCTAGGGAGACCCAGAGGCAACTGACGGGACAGAAACAAGGACCTCAGTGGAAAGTTCAGCTTCTGTTGCCTACAGCTGGCTTAACCCTTAGCCAGATAACGAAATATATAACATGGTAGGTTGTGGTAAGTGTTGAGAAGAAAATGAATGGGGTTCTTGAGGAGGGACTGGATTGCAATCTGAATAGGATGGTTAGGAAAGGCTTCACTGAGCAGGTGACATCTGTGGGAAGGTCTGAAGGAGGCAAGAGAGTGAGTCATAGAAACAGCTGGGAAAAATAGGAGGGAATATCAAGTCCTAGGGTGCTGGTGTTAAGAGGTTGGGAAGTAGGGGGAAAAATCAAGAGTGTGGCTTCCTAGAAGACAAGTTAATAAAGTATTTCCAGGAGAGAGTGAACGATGCTTTGAACATTGCTGAGGAGTCAAATGAGGGACTTGACCATTTAGCCACGTGGACGTCTTCTGTGAAGAGCAGGTTTGGTATGTGGGAGAGGCTAAAGCTTGATTAAAGAGGGTTCTGGAGAGCCGGGGAGAACAGGTTTTAGAGATATGAGTGTAGATAAATCTTTAGGGGAATTGCCAGTCAGGAAGAGTGGAAATATGAACTTGTTGCTGGAGGGCAACAGGGACCAGAGAAATAACAGCATGTGTGCATGCCGGAATGATGCACTAGAGAGAATGGGGAGGAATTTCTGGAGCAATGTTCTTGAATATGGAAAAGGATTGGGAACCGAGAGCAAGTAGAGAGTTCAGCCTTAGGTAGGAACATGGCGAGAAGGTAGCGTATCTGAGCCCAGATGCTTGTGGGCGGGTGGAGGTGTTGGTGGGAACTTGTGGAAGTTCTCTTCTGATTGTTTCTATTTTCTCAGGGTAATAGCAACCAAGGTCAGGAGCAGAGAGTGAAGATGGGGGAGGAAGTGCTGCAAGTTTTAGGAGAGAGGAGAAAATAGGGAGCTGTTGTCGAAGAGAGTAGAATAGTAAATGAACTAGGGAAATGCACTGATTGCTGGCGGCACAAAGAGCACACTTGAAGTTAAAACTCACAAACGTGATGAATTTAAAGGGAGCCTGGCCATCAAGGATGAATGGCTTCTTCTGGCTCCATTTAGCTGCCTAGGTTCAGGTTAAAAGCAACATTTCTGCAAAGTGCGGTTAACAGAGTTGCTTGGTCATGTCTAACAACCAGCAGTGAAAATAATTAAGAAAGGATGAATCTGTGATAAAATTGACTTCATTTATCATTGTGGAGGGAATGGGGAAGTTTCTGGCTAATTGAATATTTTAGATAATGAAGTCCATTATAGCATGCATGAACTAATATTCTTAATAGAATTAGATGGTCAAAAAAACTACTCTGAATGTCATATGAGAGTTTTGGGATAACAATATTTAAATACCTGATATTGCCCCAGTGGCATTGTTATGAAAAGTAATGATCAGTATACATACTAGGGGAAAATCTGGCCTATTTGAGTTTTATGGCAGTTTTGAATCTGAATGTATGGAGAATGTTTCAAAAGATATAAAATTAAAAATGGATGTCACTGAATGTGTTAAAAATATCTTTGTAGAAACTCATGTATTGTGTTTTGGTTGTACCTTTTGACAGCACCAGAAAAACAGATTTCCCCTCTCAGCTGCCTTTACACTGGATCGGGAAGCAGCAACGAGAATATAGGCAGGCTCTTGGTCTTTGACAATGCCATCACCACTGCCAATGTCAGCGAGGGCGTGGTTATCTAGACTTGCTCCATCTTTGATTGCCGAAAGACAGACTTCTTTCTCTCTCTGCTGCGTGAGTCTTGTAGTACTTTTTTATACTTGCAAATCTGCTTTGCATTATTCATTTATTTTTAAAAATAACTGATTATGTAAGCAATACATGTTCACTGAATATAATCTGGAAAACATGGAAAGGTAGAGAGAAGAAAACAAAAGTTATAATCTCACCACACAAAGATGATCACAATTTATGTTTGGGGGGGATTTCAATCTAATATTTTAATTCCTATGTATGCATACTGTTGAGCAGTCTCTTACAAAAAGATTACCCAGGCTGGACATGAATTCCTGGTCTCGAATCATCCTCTTGCTTTAACTTCTCAAGTCACTGATACTACAAGTGTGCCCCATTGCACCCACCTTATCATTACATATTCTTTTTTTTTTTTTTTTTAAGACAGAGTCTCACTCTATTGCCCTGGTTAGAGTGCTGTGGTGTTATAGCTCACAGCAACTTCAAACTCTTCGGCTCAAGTGATCCTCTTGCTTCAGCCTCCTGAGTAACTGGTACTGTAAGTGCCTGCCATGATGCTCAGCTAGTTTTTATATTTTTTAAAGTGGAGACAGAGTCTCACTCTTGCTCAGGGTGGTCTTGAACTCCTGAGCTCAAGTAATCCACCTGCTTTAGCTTCCCAGAGTGCTAGGATTGAGGTGTGAGCCACTGCACTTGGCCCATTACATATTCTTTGAAAATATATAGATATATATTTTTTGAGACAGAGACTTACTTTACCGCCCTTGGTAGAGTGCTCTGGCATCACAGCTCACAGCAACTTCCAGCTCTTGGCGATTCTCCTGCCTCAGTCTGCTGAGTAGCTGGGACCGCAGGTGCCCACCACAATGCATGGCTATTTTTGTTGCTGTTTTGGCTGGGGCTGGGTTCGAACCCACCACCCTTGGTATATGGGGCTGTTACCCTACTCACTGAGCCACAGGCACCACCCTGAAAATCTAATTTTTAACGCCTAAAAAGTACTGCAGTTAGCAATTCTCTCATTATTGTACACTTGGGATGTTTTTACATCTTAAAAAATACTAGGGTGATTATTTTCTTACAGTAGACCCCTAGAAATGCAGTTATGGGGTGATATGGTATAAAGATTCTTTTAAGTCACACGTACATACTGCAGCTAGCTTGCTGAAAGATCCTGCTTATGTGGTAGTTCCCTGGATGTGAACAAGGTGATCTATGGTGCTGCCCCCTTGAGAATTCCATCCATCTCTCTAACACCTATTGTACGCTTTTCCTGTGGTTACTTCGGGTTGGTTCGCAAATGAATTATTCTGTTAGCCTCCGATGGGGTCCCCTGACTACTGTCTTTCCTGACACTGGGATACTCTCCGTGCTGTGCCCGGTATGGTTCCACACCACTGACCTTGTGACTTCTCTGGTGGAAGCCTCGGAGGGTTCCCCAGTCCTCACACAGTGCATGCTGCACCCAGGGCCCCTCAGAGTCTGCCCCCACCTCCCTTTTCAGCCTGTACTTGGATTAAGTACTCGCCCCTCAGTACTTGGATTAAGCTGCACGGAACATCTTCTTTTTTATAAAACATACATCTCTCATTCATACCCCCAGGCCTTCACACGCTTCCTCTCTGTCCTGTTTCCTTCCTGAACTTCCCATTCATCCTTCCACACACAGGGCAGAGGTGCCCTCTGGGGAAATTCCCTGACTCCTCTGAGTGAGGCAGCTGTGCGCAGCACTGAGCTCGGTGCCCCCAGCACCATGCCCACCTGCAAACTACACCACTGATCAGTTTTGCACTGCAGTTATCTGCTTGCCTTGTTGTCCCCACCGAGTTAAAGCACCTTAAGAACCTTCTCTTATTTTGTCCTCAGTTCTTAGCCTGTGACATAGCTGACGATCAATAAATATTTATTGACCAGCTAAAGGGCCAGATTGGTGTTCTGACATTATCCAACTCAGGATAGTTGGATTTCAGGCTTGTGCCAATAGGTCACTGATCCACAGGGGTGGCTGAAGTGGCTTCCGTTAGCCGGCATCTAAACATATAGTCTGTCCTATGCGACCTGTGATCACAAACTCGTGTGCATTCTTTTATTGCTTTTCATTCTTTGTCATAGTGTGTTCTTTACCCCCCCCCTACATTCTTTCCATCTATCCATCCCACTTTGATTTCACTCATCTAACAAGGCTCAGCGCCATGAGCAGCTAAGAGCTTCACCTCCACACTCTCCCTTTTGCTTTGCTCTGTTTCCATAGAATACCCCAGCTGTTAACGTTTTCTGATCCTTTGTATAGGTGGCGAATTGTTAGCAGGAAAGACAGAATTGTCTTGCCTGGATTGTCCTGCTCATGAACTCTATTCTAACATACACTTATATATTTTCTCTGTCTCTTATTTTTTTTTTATTTTTTACTATTCTTAGGTATGCCTTATAAGCAACCTCTGTCTTTTGTTGGACAAGGCAGAATACAAACACATATGTGCATCAGTGCATCAGGGTGTAATCACACGCTGATTTCCATTGTTACCGGCTTCCTGCTCTCAGAAGGCTGCTGAGGGCTCCTGGCTGCTCACCTGTGTATACGCTGGTTTGTCTTTTTATGCAACTCCAAGGTTGCTGTTCTAAATAGTTTCTGTTCTCTCTTGGAGCGACTTGGCCTCAAACTTCTTTTAAAAATAGAGGCCATCTGAGGAAATTACCCTTAACTTCCATCTTTTTTACCTCTCCTCTTTCAGAGCCATCCGTGTCCAGGTGTCCGGCGGGTACTGCACACGACATGGTGGGCGAGCATGGTGCCCCCTGCTGGTACTGAGCGCAGTCTTTGCGCTCCTCTTCTGCCTACCAACCCTTCCAGTGAATCTCGGCCATGGACTCAGCCAACGGCTCACCTCTGTTCCTTTTCTAGAATGTAACCGTTTCTGACTCAAAGTCATAGTCTGTTGACCTGATTAAGAAAATGAACTTCTATCCTTCTTAGGGTTTTCATTTTCCTCCCAATGGACCTTATGTAGTAGGAAGGATTGAGATGGGGGGAGAATGAAGAAGGACCACACTTGTTCCCTTGGTGGTTGGTCTGCACAGGTTACCCCTGAGAAGTCTGTTTCAACGCTTCTTAGCCTTAGCGTGCAGGCATCTTTCCCGAGCCTTCCCAGAGGTCCCCCGGGGAGGTCACAGCCATTTGTCTCTCAGGTCTCACCTCCTTCCACCGGGCTGGTGGGAAGCAGAGTTCCTGTGCTCTGCCCTTGGCATCTTTCTACTTCTTCTTTCTTACCCTATGGAGCTCTCTAGTCTGGAGGGAATCTGTCTCCCTTCACTTTACTTTGAGAAACCAGTTCTTCGGCCGAATTAGTCAAACTCTAAATTAGGGCTCTTGCCCTAATTGCTTCCAAGAGCTTCAAAGTTTAGGGAACAATGAGAAAAAAAGCCAAAACGTCCTCTGAGCAAGGACAAAGCTGATTGAATGAATGCTTTTGGTACCAGCATGAAAGACTCAGAAGAGTATCTCAAATGAATTCCCATCACAGTAAACACAATAAAAGCAAACAAAAACAGTCCCTAATCTTTTTAAGTTTGCCCCAGTTTTCCTCACCATCAACCCTTCTGAAAAAGTAATCACTATCCATTGCCTTCATCCTGTTTTAGATACCTCTTTAACCACAGGTAATCTGGCTTTTGATTCCATCATTCTCTTGAGAACACTTTCTCCTAATCTCTAGCTTAACTGTTCCTGGTTTCTTCCTCTGTCCCTCCTGACTTCTTTTTCTCCCTTCCAACCTCTGCCTTTCCCTCCATGTGATTTCACTGGCTTTTCAGGGACAGGCTGTGCATTGGAGAAACAAGAATGAATGGCACTCCTCCTATTTTTAAGGAAGGTAGGTTCGGGTGAGGCACAGAACCACGCAGATAAATAAGCACTTCACAGAAACTGCTTTCTTCTGGTTTTAATGTCACGAAGGCCCTGACCCCCTTCTTGTTGATGTCCTAATCCCTCCTCCCTCTTTTCTCTCTTTGGTTCACTGGCTTCTCATAAATTTTCCATCCGCTAGGCTCTGTTCACGACTTTGTCCTGGGTCTCTTCCCTCGGAGAAGTTTGGCATGTCCTTGTGGATGGACAGTGTCATTGCATCTCAGGGCGCACAGTCTAGATCCGTCTGCAGACTGACATGCATAATGGCTGGCTGGAAAAAGATGAAAAGATGAGTCTTCTCATTTCACCTCCATTAACAACACTGTTCTTCAGTCATGCTCAAGACCAGCCCCCAGCTCAACTCAACTGCATTTTCCAAGTGGTTCTTCCTCTCCAGGCTTTCTCTTACTCACCTTTCTGTTTCTTCTGGGGGTGTCCAGCCTGTGGCCCATAGGCCACCATGTAGATGATGTGAGGACTGTTTGCTTATCTGGGGTGTCAGATATTGCAAAACTTATACAAGGGCCTTCCCCCCCCCACTTCTTGTCAGCTTTCCTCAGTGTTTATGCATTTAATGTATACATTTATGTATTTAATGTATACCTGTTCTTCTTCCAGTGTGTAGCCAAGAAGAAAAAAGGTTGGACATCCCTAACCTTTATAGTTTTTGTTTTTCTTTATGCCTGGAACACGGACTTCTACCCTAAATAATCGCAGTATCCAGAAAACCCATCTCCCTGTTGCAGACTATTTTTATGCACACTTATATAAGCTTTCAAAAGTACCATGTCTACCTTTTTGTTTCCTTGTCCCGTATCCTTCACGATTTCTTCTTTGTCAATTGGCTTAAGGTTCAGTTCTTTACCCCGCATTCAGTGCCTCTGCAATAGAGTCCACATTTCTGTTTCCAGCTCCATCTCCAAGTAGACTCCTACGAGTATCTGAAATATGACAGCACACGTGTACTGTTCCTCAGATGCCAGATATATTGCCTAATTGCTTTGGCTTGTATTTTTACAGCTAGAACGTTTTATTCCATGGAATATAGAATGTGCCCATTGCTACTTGTTGAAATGCTAGCCATTTAAAAAATTTCTCAAAGGTTTTATTCCATGAATCAGTTCGGGTCTCTCTAACTAGATGTTGGTTTTCCTTCTTTGATTTCCCGGAGTACTTTGAATTCCTTGCATGGTTATTATCTTATTCTTCCCTGTATAATGGCTATTTTATATTTCTCTCATCCGCTTGTTAAATTTCACTCTCCTTAAAGATGGTGCCTCTTCTTACTCATATTGCAGATTTAACTGTCTTTGTTGTGGTGTCTTCTATATAAAGGGACCCAGTATCCATTCTCTCTTTGTCTTTAGTAACAGAACTCCTGATTTTTTTTCAAAATGATAATGTGCCCAGCTAAAAATACTTACTCTCCAAGCTCCCTTGTAGTCAGGTGGCCAAATGAGTCAGTTCTATACAAGGCGATGAAAGCTGAGGGTTTCTGACTTTCTAGATATAGGCACCATGCTCCTTTCTGCTTTGTTCTTTGTGCCTGGAACATAGACCCAAGTTGAGTCTTATGGCAAAGACTAGATAATGATCTTCAGGGTCAAGAGCAACACATTGATTCTTTCATTCAACAAATGTTTATCAACCTGCTATTGTGTCAGGCACTATTAAGGATTCTTTAAAAATCAGCAGAACAGAAGGATAGAAAGAATCTGAATCCTGGATGGCATCTTTAAACCCTGCAACAGTTTTCACTGCCCACTTTGGACTTTACAAGCTTCTTTCTCTTCAAGCTACTTTTACTAAATTGTTTTATTATTTTCTGTTATTTTTAAGCTGTATGCATTTCTTATTCATACAGCTGTTCAATTACTTGTCTGAAGCCTGGAATTTTAAGTGAGACTGGCTCAGATTTACTTTTTTCTTGAAATAATCAAGTGGATTTTTCTCCTTTATTCTATTAGCTATTATTGATTTTCAAATCTCAACCACGCTTGTATTCTTGTAATAAACCTTACTTGATTGGAGTGCATTATATTTCTTTTGTGTTGCAGTGGATTCAACTTACTAGTATTTTGTTTGGGATTTTTGTATTAGGTTCACGAGAACTATTGGTCTTTAATTTTCCTTTCTTGGAATAATATTAGTGTCAAGTTGGTATCAAGGTTATGTTGGCTCTATAATATGATTTGGAAAGCAAGTTTTCTTTCTCCATTATCAGAAAGACTTTGCATAGGATTGTTTTTATTTAACTATTTAGAAGAATTTACCAGTAAAACTATTTAGGCCTAGAGTTTTTATTGTTTTCATTGTGGATTTCCTTTCTTTAATGGATAATGTATGATTAAGATTTTCTATGGGAGTAGGGGAGAGATGTTGGTCAAAGGATACAAAATTTTGGTTAGATAGAAAGAATAGTTCAAGAGATCTATAATACACCATGGTGACTGTAGTTAATAATAGTATGTTGCACCCTTGAAAAATCACTAACAAAGTAGATTATAGAGTTTTAAGTATTCTTACCGAAAAGCGATAAGTATATGAGGTTATATGTATGTTATTAGCTCACTTATCCATTTCATTAAGTATATCTATTTTAAAACATTATGTTTTACAACAAAAATATGTACAATTTCATCAATTAAAAGAATAAAAAAATAAGATTTTTCATTTATTTTTTAGTCATTTTTGGTAAGTTTTGGTTTTCAAGGCATGTGTCTATTTCATGTAAAATCAAGTTTATTTATTACCTGTTTGTTATCTTTCTAATGTCTGTGGAATGTGTAGTAAAGTCCCCTTTTCTACATATAATATTAAAAGGTCACTGTTTTTCCTTTTTTATTTGATTAATCTTTCTCAAGGTTTAGCAATTTTCACATTGTTTTCAAAGAACCATTTTTTGTCTTTGTTGTTAATTTTCTCTGGTATATTTTTGCTTTCTATTTATTGATTTCTACCCTTGTCTTTATTTTCTCCTTTTTTTTTTTAGTTTAATTTACTGGGTTCCCCCCCCCCCCGCCTGCCTCCTCTGTAGAGATGGAAGCTTATATCTTTGATACTTAATCTTCCTTTCTTTCAAAAAGAGATATTTAAAGGTACATATTTTCCTCTAAGCACTGCATTAGCTGCATAGTACAAGTCATGTGCCATATTTAAAATTTTTTTACTCTAGTCACAGTGTGGTACAATAGATCTCCAGAACTTATTCTTCCTATTTAACTGAAACTTTGTGCCTTTTGACCAAGATCTCCCCATTCCCCAACCCTTTTCCTTCCCACTCCCCAGCCCCTGGCAGCCACCATTCTACTTTCTGCTTCTGTGAGTTTGGTGTTTTGAGATATCACATGTAAGTGAGCGCTTATAGTATTTTTATTTCTGTGCCTGAGATGTCATCTAGGTTCACTTACACTGCCGTAAATTACAGGGCTCTTTTTTTTAAGGTTGAATAGTATTTCATCACGTACATATACCACACTTTCTCTATCTGCTCATCCATTGTTGGACACTTACGTTGATTCCATATCTTGACAATTGTGGATAAGGCTGCAGTGAACAGGGGGGTGTAGATACCTCTTCAACATACTGATTTCATTTCCTTTGGATGTATACCCAGAAATGAAATTGCTGGATCATATGGTAGTTCTATTTTCAATACTGTTTTCCATAATGTCTGTGCTAATTTACATTCTCACCAAGAGTGCATGAGGGTTCCCTTTTCTCCATATATCCTTGCTAACATTATTCTTTTTTCCCTCTTTTGATGAAAGCCATTCCTACAAGCGTGAGAGGCTATCTCTTTGTGGTTTTAATGTGCATTTCTCTAATGATTAGAGATGTATACTATGTCTATATTTTATGTGTCTGTTGGCCTTTTGTATATCTTTTTTATTTTTAAAGTCTATTCTGGTGCTTTTCTTTTTTAAAATCAGGTTGTTTTCTTGCTTTTGAGTTGTTTTAATACATTTTGTATATTAACCCCTTATCAGATGTATTGGTTGAAAATACTTTCTCCCATTCCATAGACTGTCTCTTTATGCTGTTGATTGTTTCCTTTGCTCTGCAGAAGCTTTTTAAATTTGACATTTATCTATTTTTGCTTTTGTTTCCATGCCTTTGAGGTCATTGCCCTAGGATAGGTCATATTTTTATCCTTCATTTCAAAATATTTTCTAATTCCCATTGTGATTTCTTCTTTGATCCATAGGTTATTTAAAAATATATTGCTTATTTTATAAATATTTTGAGACAGTTTAGTTACCTTTTTATTATTGATTTTTTAAGTTAATGCCATAGTGGTCAAGGAATTTTCTTGGTGTGATAACATCCTTTAAAATTTGTTTAGACTTTCTTTATGGCCTAGTATAGGATTTTTAGTAAATGATCTATGTGCATTATGAAGAATTTATATTCCAAAATTGTTAGAAGTAGTGTTTTATATGTATCAATTATGTCAAACTGACATCATATTATTAAAGTCTTCTGTCTCCTCACAATTTTCTGTTGCTTATTCTATCAATTACTGAGAGATATATGTGACATATATTTATCGTAAATTTGAGTATTTTGTTTTCTATGTTTTGAAGCTTTGTTGTCCAATATGTAGAAACTTATGCTGTTTTCTGTTGAATCGACTCTTCTATTAGTATGAAATATCCCTCTTTATCTACAGTGATGCTTTTTGCCTTATGGTCCTCTTAATCTGATATTGTTGTGGCTACACCAATTTTCTTCTGGGTGAAGTTGGAATCTTTCTTGATTGTTTTACTGTCAACCTTTTTCTGTATTTTCATATTTAAGGTATGTTTTTTGTCAGAGTCAGATTTGAATCCCAGTTTTTCTACCTTTTATTAACTAATGCTCAATTTTCTTGACTGCAAAAGGGAAGTGATTATATATAAGCTATATATAATTATACTATATATATAATTTAATGTACACATACACACAGTAAAAAGTAACTATTTTTATTACTTATTATTTAATAGATGTACAACCTGTTTTTTAATATACAATTTTACTTTTTTTCATTTTTATTTCAATTAAATAACATTGTAGTGTAGTCCTTATTATATGGTAATTGTATATAATAAAAGGAAACAACGTCTCTCTACTTTTGTTTGAGTTTCTGGTCTGCCATTATAAAACTAAATCTGGAGAAAATATTCATGCAATTGTATACTTCCTTCTCCATAACATTGTCTCAGACAGGAAAATTGGGAAAGTTCCAATATCTGACTTCATGAGTTATAGGAAATAATCTTGAAACTTCCTTAGTATGGGGCTTGGCACCTGTGGCTCAGCGGGCTGGGATGCCAGCCACGTACACCTGAGCTGGCGGGTTCGAGTCTAGCCTGGGCCCGCCAGACAACAATGACGGCTGCAACCAAAGGATGGCTGGGCATTGTGGTGGGCGCCTGTAGTCCCAGCTACTTGGGAGGTGGAGGCAGGGGACTCGCTTAAGCCCAGGAATTGGAGGTTGCTGTGAGCTGTGATGCCATGGCACTCTATCCGGGGTGATAGCTTGAGACTCTGTCTCAAAAAAAAAAAAACAAAAAAAAAACTTTCTTAGTATGAAGAACAACAACAACAACAACAAAAATATCCCCTCTTAGTTATAAATTGTATATGAATAGAAAAGTGGTTCATTAAAGATTGTTATCATTTGCTTTAGTTTGAGAGTCTATACATGCTCTCTTCATTCATTCTTCCATCTAGTCATTTATTCATTTAACATAGGCTGGAGTTTTATCATGGAATAGAAGCTGAGGATACAAAAATGAATCTGTCAAAGTCTCTCCTTCTGGAAGAGAAGTATATAAGCTAAGTGAAAAGGAAAGATAATTAGAAAAATCTTATATCCTTCAATATATATAGTGATAGCCTTATGTACAGGGACTTTGAAAGTATGTAGGAGAAAATTTAAACTTCCACCTAAAATATTCTCCTGCTTGTTTTTGCTTAGTTTGTGGATGACTCAGATTTCCTAGATGAATGGGCATTTGAATTGGGATTCAATGACTTGGCATTAGACAGGCAAACCAAACATGTATTTGGAAAACGAGGGCATTATAAGTATTTTAAGCAGAAAGGGATTAAATAATGTGGATTTATGTGCTTATACAATTTTTAGAAGACTGGGCCCCAGTCTGAGCATTAAGGAATGAATCCCACCTATTATGGGAGCTACTATCTTGTCATATGCAGGAATGGGTAGCAAGAGGCTCACTGCACCTATTAACTTCAAAATCATGGTGCTGTACTTGGGACCCCAAGGTTGGGAAACAGATTAGGAAGCTGCTGCTGCCAAAACTCTGTCACCCAATTCCCATGAAACTGGACACTGTATGCTGGAGTGCAGAAAATGATAGACTGCCAGGAAAGAATGCATATTTTCTCCTATATATTCTTGTGGTTAACTGGTTTGTATCTGATTTTTTATATCTTTGATTGCCATCTTTAAAGTGCCTTATCAAACATATGGCTCTGTGCTATTACTTTTGGAGCTTTGTGAGTTGTTTTTACAGTAATTCTAAAGAATTTACTTTTCAAGGTATCAAATTTAAATGCTCGTTTTCCTATTATTTGATCTTAGTGACAACATTCTATTTTGTTTGGCCTGTATCTTATGTTGCTTTTTGATGGTTTGTTTTGGGTCATGTGTCAACATGTAAGACAACTAATTGTCTACTGTATATAACTTCTGAACATCTTTGATACGCATCTTAGTTCTTTGTAAACACAGAGATGGGTACAGAACTATATTCTTAAGTCTCACAATGGGGCTATGGAAGGGACCAGATGGATGGGTAAAGAATAGTTTTGTTCAGCCTGTTAGATCATAGTTCTTAATTAATTTTTTTGTAAAGATCACATGTATGTTGTCATTTCCAAAGAGGTGCATATTTCAGTATTAGAAAAATATTTCTTGTATACCCTGAAAGTTGCTATTTTTAAAATATACAAAAATAAACTTTTATTAAGTGCAAAGAAATAAAATATCATTTTATCTTTTGCTTTTTTTTCGTGGTGATTCTCCTCTTCAGAGTGCTCTCTTTGTTCTAGTTTTTCACTTGCTTTATGTAAGGCAGACTGAATGTGTGATTCTAGTCCACAGTGATTCTCTCCTTCCTGAGCATCAGCTGCACCTGCAGTCAGCGCTGTTTTTATCCTCATGTAGTTTCATGTGTTGGTTGCCTTCCCAGTGAGAAAGGAAATTTAAAGAGTAGGGATCATGTTTTCTACTCATGCGATGTAACATTGAACATTTTGACCGAGGCACTTAGAGTTAAGAGGTACATTTCCCGGAAAGGTTTCAGATCAAAATGTAAAGTCTCAAAAGTGATGTTTCAAAACCAATGACATGAGTCTTACACATCTTATATGCAGGCTCCGAGAACGTAGGATGGAAAAAGGATTTTAAGGAGGATTTCTTTGGACATAGCTTTGCTGGGTTTCTAAATCTCCCCAAAAGGGAAGAATAAGGCACCTTTCCCCATCCAACCTTAGGAGCGGTCCCTGGACTTGATATGAAATTGGGACACAGAGAACACCAGTGTTTGGCTCCTGTTTAAGAAATCTAAAGGCACAAGACAGGCTGGTTTGCTTTAGATGGATGAACTGGAGGAGTCTGTGTGACTCATGACAAGGAAATCTCAGCGGCAGCTTTTCTAAGAAAACAGAGTCAGTGTTGTGAGAAAAGGAGGACCATTTTATGACGGTACTATCTGGGTGAGATCTTTGCTGCACTACCCCAGCTCACCTCTCTCCTGTCAACGTCCTTTGACCTGGGAAGAAAATATTAGGACCAGATTAGTGAAATGGAGAAAAGGTGGTACCTTTCTACCTACCTATCAAAAGTCCTAGGGGAAGGAGAGGGCAATGCTTTTATTTCAAATCAGGTTTGCATTTTTCATTATTGCAGGTGCTTGGATACTCTCAATTATAAACTAGAGACTGTTCTGCCCAAGTATTCTTAATGCTTTATCACACTTAGGAAAGCCACTGACAACTTAGCACTCATGAAAGTTTTCTTCTTGGCATCATTTTTTCAGCACCTTCTCCATCGTGCCTGTTGAATTACTGGCCAGTTGCCTTGAAACTGAAATGAACCCAAGAGAGTCAGCTAATTATTAAGAAAATCATTTACAGGAAGAAGTAACATTGATAGAGAAGGTTGATTGTAAAAGTGTCTTTATTTGTCTGATAGAAGGGCTGGGAATGTAGAAGAAAGCATGGGCAACAGGAGGACAAGTTTTTATTTGGTCAAAAACAAGGAATATAATAGGATTATATATTATATATATTATATATATCTCACAGACAACATCTCACAACAATGTGTATGGTTACGGTGTGGGATTGGCCCGACAAAGTCCTGGGGAAGTAGACTGCCTCCAATAATGGTTCTAGCAGTGCTCGAATGAGGCAACGTTCTGTCACATCATATAGAAGAACAACACAGGGGTTTGTGAAGGAAAATGGACCCCCAAATCCAGGGACTGCTTGAAGCCACCCTTCTTTTCTCACTCAAAACTTGAAGTTTAGGTTGGAAGCTTCTTGAAATTAGTAACAATGGTTTCTACCATCTCTACTTCCACACTATAGCTGTCTGCTTTATCACCTATGAGTGGTGCCATTTACAAGAATATAAACTCCCTATCTCATGGTTTCACATGAGCTTATGCTCTGTGAGGAACTTGGCATTCATGGACCATCACAAGAGTAAGTACAAGATGTGTCTTGGCCCATTTTGCGTTGCTCTAAAGGGATACCCGAGGCTGGGTGGTTTATAGAGGAAAGAGGTTGATTTGTCTCATGGTTCTGCAGGCTGTACAAGAAGCATGACATCAGCAACAACTTCTCTTGAGAACCTCAGGCTGCTTCCACTTACAGCTGAAGGAGAAGAAAGAAAAGCAGGTATTTAGCATGCCAAGAAAAGAAGAGTGGGAAAGAGAAAGGAAGAGGTGGCAGGCCCTTTCCACAGTCAGTTCTTGTGGGAACTAATCATGCAAGAACCCACTCATTACCATGAGGACAGCACCCAGCCATTCATGAGGACTCTGCCCCCATGACCCAAACACCTCCAGCCAGGCCCCATGGCCAGCACTGGGGGTCAAATTATAACATGAGATTTGGAGAAGACAAATATCCAAACTACATCATGATGTAAAAGGGTGGATTGAGAAATGGAAAGGATGGCTAGAAAACTGGTTAATTTTCCTATGTTTAGACATTAAAAGTGACATATTTATATATATTGGAAAGGGGGTGGAGTGGATGGCAGTACAAAGGAGCTGTTTTAGTTGATGGAAAGAGATGTTTTTAAAATCAAAAGGGCATTAAAATAGTCTTAAGCATAATGTTTAAGGTTTTCACAGTAATGAAGAAAAGAACTAAAAATAAGTGAACTTTCAAAATTAGGAAGGGAGGACGAGTAAGCAGAATTGAATTAAAGTGCTTTATATTTTGTGGTGGGCAGTCCGAAGATACTATGTAAATTGAGTGTTTTTTTTTTTTTTTTGATAGTTGGAAGTGACTATCTTTGCTTATAAACATAAGAACAGTGGCTTCCCTGGAGAGCTGAGGCAGGAGCTTTAGGTGAGCTTTTTGTGGAGCAAAATGTCCTGAGGAGGTAGGCTCTGCCCCTTCCCTTCTCCCCTCCAAACAGAGCCACTATGGTTTTTATATGATTTACATCTTGGGTTATATAGCATCTATATAATGCTATACAATGTTTGGAAACCATTATCCTAGGACAAAATGCATCTGCTAAGTGATCTGGATTAAAAATTTAAATTCTTAGCCCCAGTGAAGTTGCTCATGCCCATAATACCAGCACTCTGAGAGGTGGAGGTGGGAGGATAGCCTGAGCTCAGGAGTTTGAGACCCTGTCTTTCCTAAAAGTAGAAAAATTAGCAGAGCGTTGTGGTGGGCACCTATAGTCCCAGCTACTTGGAAGTCTGAGGCAAGAGAGTTGTTTGAGTCCAAGAGTTTGAAGTTGCTGTGAACTATGACACTCACAGAGCTGTGGCACTCTACCAAGGGTGACAAAGTGAGACTCTGTCTCAAAAAAAAAAATTAAATTCTAGGAGAATCAAAGAAACTTCTAGAAAAAGGTAAGAGGCTCTTATAGTATGAGATATGATCTCTCTTTCTTTGAAAACTGATCCTCTTTTACATACACAGGACTAGGGCTTGATCAGGCTGTTGTTTATTGAAGTTTGGCTGTTTTGAATTTGAGTTCTTAGGTTCTAGACTCCGGGATTTGAAATGGATTGTTATGTACTAGGAAGCTGTGGCCTGGGGTGTCTTTTGTCATCTGAAAAGACAAGAGGAAAGAAGCAAAAAAAGTGAAAAGGTCTTAAATAGCCCCAATAGAAAAGATTTCTACTTCTTTCCATTTTATAGTCCTAACACCTGATGTACCCATTGGATTCCATTCTACTAGATCTTTCCAATAAAAAAAAAAAAGCTCTTTTATGTTTGACAAGTGTTCATGAGTTCCTTTTCCTTGGAAAACCTAAAATAAAAATTAATTTAATTATAAAAAGGCTTTCAATACGATATAGAGGAAAACATAACAAATTTCGGGATGGGAACCTATGATGATCTGAAGGTGATAAGAGCAGTTAGCATAATTAGTCTAAGAGAAAATCATTAGAATTCAGAGGCTTAAATGATGGAGCTGGAAGGGGCAAGCCTATGACCAGCTGCAGTGTAACTTAGCAGGTAGAGCTCAGGGACCCTGTTGAGATGAGGATCTGGTGACTGGGAAGACCTAAAACCAAGGAGTCTTTCTATCCAGAGCATAGGTAGGAAAAGGTTTTGCCTTCCGCTGGACAGAGAGCATTAAGGAAAGTAACTTATTGGGCCAGGAGTAGAAGTAGAAGAAACAAATGAGGACAGTCGCAGCTACAGGCAGAGCCAGCTGGCAAGAAGGGGTGGTAGGAAGCCAGGAGTGACTAGCTGGGGCTGAATAGTGAGTGCTTAAATCAGTTAAATTCATAGCATAAAAAAAATGCTTATGAGTAATTTACTTAATTTGTTCATGGCTTTTCTTGTAACATTCCTTTATTTTTGTTTTTATTTTTTGCTTTCTTTTTTTAACATTTCAGATTAATGTGAGGATATAAACAATTAGCTTACAAGGTTTGCATTTTTGTAGTTGTGTCCCAATTTGTTTTTTTTTCCTTAACAAATACATTTCACATTGAAGAGAACACAGTTTCTTACTTTTTTGTATTTCAAGAAACTTAAGGGTTACAAAATTATTTTTTAAAGCATAGTAATAGCTTTGTAAGAGAGATGCCGACTGGGTCTACCCAGTTGCACAAATTAGATTCTATCCAACTATCTACAGTTCCTAAGTTTCTTCCTCAAACTTACCAATGTTCTTGGCAGAAGAGTGTGATGATTAACAGAGGCACTGCAGTGACAGGCATTTGCTGTCTTCGGAAGGAGTTATCTGTGCTGTAGCTCAGTGAGTTATGCAGGGAAGGAGGGAACTGGTGACATCTGGTGTGGCCCCTCCTGGGAGCAGTTGCACGATAAAAAGAGAATATTGAAGGCATAAAATACTCAACTCAATACTTTTGTGTGTAGGGTAAAGTACTTCTAGATCACCCTATGCACTGCTGACAAATTTCCTTTTTGTCTTTCTGGACTTCCTTTTCTTTACTCAGGGAGAAGACACCTGAAGTGTTCACATACCACTTCTGATCCCAGACTGGAGTTCTTGAGAAAATTATCTTCAATGCAGATTTGTTGGTCAAGTACAAAATATTTACCAGTTAATGAATATTTTCACGAAGCTCACTGCCCTTCAAGAAGGTAAATATATAGAAGAACAAATTTTTATTATTTTTTAAAAACGACAAACATATTTCTTTTAGTTAGTTAAAACCTAATGCTGCTTTTCTAAGTTATAGATTTGTAGAATTCTGTAAATATCCTACACTATTCTTAATCATGTAAGCACTACTAAAGAAACATTTTAATTCTACCCTGGAAAAAGTTTTTCCTCTTCTGAATGGGAGAAAAGAAACTCCATGTGTTTTATATTTGGCTGTTGTGAGCATACTTGCCCACACCTATTTATTTAAAAGCATTTGCCTTTTGTCCTTGGGGTACATTTTTTTTTAAATCAATGAGGTCTCCCCCAGCACTCATTTTTATTTTGGCCAATATGTGCTGTTGTTCAGTAAAACCTTTAGGAGTGTGGGTGATAATGGACAGAGAATACAGTTTAATGGACTAGGAATCTGTGAAATTGCAATTATATATTACATCACATTTCATGCTCCATGGTCTCACATAATGCTGTGGCTCTTCTTGGAAGTAAATTTTCACTCTTGTCCTTGGGAATAAGAATAGGGTAGAATCTCCTGTTATGTAATAATGATCCATTATTAGATAGTGGCTTTCATGGATGATTATCAGGCTCCAAATGGACTTTATCTCAGCGGGTCTCACTGTGTAACCACAGAAGCCAATTCATTACACCAAGGTTTGCTCCACTGTGATCCATGGCCAGCCTGTCTGAGAATCGCTTCGGGTGCAAATTTGATCTGGATGTGGTGGGTCAAGCCTATAGTAGTTTGGGAGGCCAAGGCAGGAGGATCACTTGAGACCAGGCATTTGAGACCAGCCATATAACAAAGTAAGACCCCATCTCTATAAAAAAAAATAATTAAAAAAGATTAGCCAGGTGTGGTGGCATGCACCTGTAAACTCAGCTACTCAGGAAGCTGGGGCAGGAGGATCATTTGAATTCAGGAGTTTGAGTCTGCAGTGAGCTATGATCATGCCAACACTGTACTCCCTCTGGGGTGACAGAGACATTATCTCTAAAAAGAGATTTTTAAAAAAAATTCATATTTGTAGACTTCACTCTAGATTTTCTGAAGCACAATCTCACTGTCACAGCTACCTGCCAGTTTCTCTACTCTTTGGGCAGCAATTCTCCAACTTGACAGCACCTTGGAATCACGTAAAGAGCTTAAAAATGTAATCATGCCTGGATCCATCTCCAGAGAGTCTGAATAGACTGGTCTGTGATGTGGCCAGGGTATTTGAAAGCTCCCTAAGTGATTTAATATGTACATAGAGTTAAGAACTACTGCTCTGGGACTCCTTCAACTTTAGAAGGAAAGCTTGATTATTTCAATGTCAACTTCCCCTCTTTGTCTTAGTCATGGGGCTTCCTGAAAGAAGTATAGTTGAACCTTCAGAGTTGGCCACTGCCGTACACTGACCACCTCCTTAAGTTGACCTAATTGTCATAGACCAGATGTGCACCACATGTATGTATCAGTACAGTAGACCTAGTTCTTTATGTTGACCACTTCCATATGTTGACTAGTTTGTTAAAGTCTTTTGTTGGTCACTTGACAGAGGTTCTCCTGCAGTTAATGTGCAAATACTATGGGAAACACTTCATTTCTCACTCTTAGCAGGAGGAGACATGAATCTATTTTCCAGAAAGTTTTCCCCAATATTGAAAATCTTTGCCTTCAGGGTTCACTCAACCTCACATCTCACTGAGGTCCTACAAGTGCCATCAAGAGTGACCCGTCTTAGAGGACGGCCTACTCTTCGGTGCACTCAGGCTTATGGCCTCTGGAACACATCTCCACTGTAAAGTGACACCTGAAGCACACAATGTAGGGAAATAAGTAGGTGTACTTTGATATTGTTGATAAAAATTCTTAACTCTTGCTCTGTTTCCTCTGCTTTCCTCAAAATCTTAAGGTGATAAATTGATTCCTGCCTTCTTTCCCAGCTTAGAGACACTTTTCTTCTCATTCCCTCTCTACCTGGTGAAGTTTTACTCATTCTTAAAATTTAGATCCTCTATCATCTTGTTGTGTAGCTCTCTCCAACAGCCCTTCCTCTAAACAGAATGAATGGATTGTTTTTACAAGATGCTTACACAGCATCTTGAACCTGTTTTAATGGCATCTTTTGTCAAATTGCGTGGTGGGTAGCTATTTTCACAGTTGTAGTCTCCGACTTGTGAACTGTTGTTTTCAAAATTGTGCACAGATCAATTTGACAAAAATGTAATGAGTGACCACAAGTGCCAGGCCTTGGGCTAAGCAACATAAAAATGAATCCTATTTTCTTTGCCCTCTAGGCGCTCACATTGTAGTGGGGAAGATAAACAAATCATTACATTATCCCTGGATAGATGTTACAAAATATAGATAGAACATGCTAGGGGAAATTCTAAGTATGTAACGGTATTACAGAAGGCTTTATAAAATTAGGACTTAACAGATGAAAAATTAGAAAAGAGTTTTAAATTCCATGGTTGGGGCCAAGTGGAGTGGCTCTCTGTAATCTCAGCACTTTGGGAGGCTGAGGGGCTTGAGGCCAGGAGTTTGAGACCATCTTGGGCAAGAAAGCAAGATCTTGTCTGTACAAAAAATAAAAAACTAGCTGGGCATGGTGGTGTGTGCCTGTGGACCCAGCTCCTTAGGAGTCTGAGGTAGGAAAATTGCTTGAGCCTAGGAGGTGAGGTCATGCCGTTGTACCCCATTCAGCCTGGGTGACAGAGTATTTTTTAAACTTAAAAAAATAATTTCCATAGGTGAGGAATTACAGGAAGAGTATTCTAGGCTAGAGGATAGCATATGCAAAGGTAACTGAAGCAGGGAAGTTCATAACACGTTCAGGGAAATACTGTGTAGAAAGAAAAGGCCATTGTTTAAGATGGACATGCTTAATTCCTAGATGCTGGAATCATCCTCAATTGTTACGGGAAGCTGGACTATTTGGGCTAACAGCTAACCTTTGTCAAAATACTTTGATATATTAATGCAGCTGGAGATAATATTCTGGCTAAGGTTAATGCTTGGCTTCTTAGAGAATGTTGATTCTTGTGATATTATAAGCTGTGCAAAACCCCTTTTAATTTGTGCTATTTAAAAAAGACTTGCACACATTCCAGTGATTATTTCAAAGCACAGATTTCAAGGTGCAGAGGTAAAAAAAATAGGTTTTGAGTCCATTAGACTTGAGTTGGAACTAAGTCTCAATTATTTATTAATTCAGTGGCAAAGTTACTTGCCTTCTCTGAGTTTTAATTTCTTTGTCAAGTGAGGATCAAAAATAGATAACTCATGTGATTATAGGGACGATTAAATCAGAAAATGCACGTAAAGCATTTGGCACAGTATTTGGCACAAAAAAGAACTCAGTACATTTTGGTACTACACACCTCCAAAAATTAAAAAAAAAAAAAGAAGAAGAAGAACAGGTTGGTCCAAGCCAGAAAGAAAATGCCAGAAGGAATTTTGGAGCAGATATCGGCTCCTTTGATCTGGAGAGCACTATCTCAGTATCATTCCACAACTTGCTGAGCTTGTCTGAAGGAGCTGAAGAGTTAATTTTCAACCTCAATTCTCTCCTAGTTTAGATTCAGGCTACTTGAGCGCAGAGCTTTCTGTGTTCAAGGTAAGCAGAATTTGTTGCCCTCCTCCTTCTGTGCTAACGGCCCAAGGCTGCTGTTGAGAAGAACCTCACGACTTCTCTCCCCACAAGGCCTCCTGGAGAAGAGAACAAGGTGGTTTCATCTGTAGCTCAGTAAATATCTCAGGGCTGGGCAGAGAGCAAGGACTTGTAAGATGAAAGAGGAAGAGCTTTCTGATTCGTGTCTGGCTCCCCAAACCCTGAGCAATCTGTTCCTGTTTAAAACAAAAAGCAAAACATGTTTCCTCAAACTGGTTTAAGAGAATAGTGATGACTAAGGCAGTCAGTGTATTTAATTCAGCTGTCACAGGAATCATGAATTCCTGGATTTTTAAAAATTTCTCTTTCTATATTTTTGAAAATACTGCGGTTTTCTTCCTAGGTACTCCTGAAAAGAAATTTGGTTTTGGATATTATATTAACCTGGGGGCAAGTTCTCAATTCTGAAAACATTCCTTGTTCAAAAAGATCAGAAAGCGTTATTGAGAAGAACATAGATCTAAAAATGGTTGAGGTAAGCAAGTTAAACAAATTAATAAAGGGACAAATGGCAATTATGTTAATTTGTTCAATTAATAATTAGGCATCTATTTTGTAGCAGAGACTATAGGTACAATTCTGGGTAAACAAAGGTGAGTGAGACTTACCTATCATGTTTGTTAGCAGCCTGGGAGGCTGCAGATAAGTAAACACATCCTTCCAATACAATGTATTAAAGGCCCTGATGGTGGACCTCCAAGGTTGTATGAAGAGGACTCAGAGACCCAAAGGATGAGCAGAATTTAGCCAGATGCACACTCATGGGTGGAGAGAGTTCTAGGCAAAAGGAACAGTATATCTTAAGGCTTAGAAATAAGAGTGGAGTGTATTTGAGGAACTAAACTCACATGATTATGTCTGGATTACAAATTTAACCAGTGGAATGGCTGGAGATGAGAATGGCAAGATACCCATTATCTTCCTTTCAGCAGTTTGGTGTTGGTAAAATGTGGATTTAAGATTGAGGGGGAGGTAAAGACTCCTTGTAAATTTTGGGCCCAAGCCGTGTGTGCAAATGGAATCTTGCCAGAGAGATGTGTAACGTGGTTCTTTGTTTCCCATTTTGCTTTTGTTTCATGTGTGAATAGCTTCCAAAAGAAACTCAAGAGATGTTTGATGAAACTAGATGTAGATGTTCCTTGGCCACTTAACTAAATATCACGATCTCATTTCAAGTTTGACAACAGGGATATTGGCAGGTGAAATCCACTATTTGATGTATTAACTAATAAATGGAAGATGAAAGAGATTATGAGGGAATGGCTCCTGGGTACCAGGGCTTCCTGAGTACTTAGCCATTAATTGTAACTATCAATCACCTTTGACTTGTCTTTATAAGTCAAAGACACGAGAAGGCAAGAAAATACCAGAAAAATAGATCTACAAGTGATGAGTTAACTCAAGTGCTCATCAGAATCACTGGAGGGGAGGCTATTTTCATACTTACCACCTTAAAAATACAACTATGTGCTTGTTTTCACTAAAAATAGTTTGGTATTCTTCTAGAGTGTTCACGAATGATCATCTTAAAAGCAGTCATGAAATCAGAGAACTGAAAAGAATGTTAGACATTATTTGGTCCAGTTCTTTTATTTTACAGATGAAGAAATGTGAGGTGGTGCATCTCTTTTACAGCCTCAGAGCTCTTACACCTGCCCATTCCCTCTGTCAGGAATATTCTCCCCACCTTTGCTTTGCTTGTCACATCATCATTAAGAACTTTACTCAATAATTATTCAATTCTAATTGAGATAGCTTCTGACCAAATTCTCTTAATTATCTTACTTATTTTATTTTCTGTATTCTACATATATTTTCTAAAATATTTTGTTTTCTGGGTTAGTGACTGACTCACTAGAATTTAAACACGGATTTTTCTTTTCTTTTCTTTTCTTTTCCTTTCCTTTGAGACTGAATCTCACTCTGTTACTCAAGCTGGAGTGCTGAGGCATCACAGCTCACAGCAACCTCAAACTCATGGGCTCAACCAATTCTCTTGCTTCAGCCTCCTGGGTAGCTAAGACTACAGGCACCTGCCATGATGCCGGACAGAAATACAATATGGGTCTCTAAGTCATTGATTTTTCTATTACTCCCACGCTTCTCAAATTTTAATGTGCTTACAGATTAACTGGAGATTTGTTAAAATGCCAATTTTGATTGAGGATGTCTTTGGTTCTGAGATACAGCGTTTTTGTAAAGATCTTAGTTGATATAAACAGGTCAGGTCCGCATCTTAAGCTCCCTACCTCAGCTGTGGGACGTGAAGCAAAAGGTAACTACGCTTTGCCAGAAACATTTTTATAGTCTATTTAAGTATCAATGGTTTAATCTCAAATTTTGTTATTATTAAATGAGAAGCTGGGAGGTAAGCTGTGTTTCTTCAACATTTCATTACAAAAATTTTCAAGCATGAAAAAATGAAAAGATTTTTGTAGTGAACCTCCTATCTAGTCTGCACCATTAATATTGCACTATCCTTACTTTTCACATTTCAATGCAAGTATTTTCTTTTCATGCAGCTCAATCTGTATCACAGTTTGATGTATGTGAAGCGAGTTACAACAAGCACTGCATTCTTTCCAAAATACTCCTCAGCTGCATTTTTTAAAAAATGACTCTTCCTAGTTGGTGACCAACTGGGAGGCTATTCAAGAGGCTGATTTATGAAGCTGGCCCTGTGTGTCTCTTTTCCTACCCAGTTTCCCTCTCTCGGCCTTTTCTTCCCAGAGCACACTGAAGCTAGAGCTCTAGTATGTATGTGTTAGACATAATCCACATCTTTTGATGGCATTCCATAATGTTTTTTAAGCCCAAACCAAGTTTGCCTTTGGGAATAATTTAAATTATTCCGTAAAATGATAGAATAGATAAAAACAACAATTTATTTTTGGTGTCTGGCTTTTTTTGTTGTTTTTTTGAGACAGAGTCTCACTATATCACCCTGGGTAGAGTGCTGTGGAGTCACAGCACACAGCAACCTCAAACTCTGGGGCTTAAGTGATTCTCTTGCCTCAACCTCCCAAGTAGCTG